>JAJHUR010090807.1:0-34611 GCA_027495735.1 Lutjanus campechanus
GCAGCTTTAACAGTTAATGGCCACCATAAAAGAGCACTTTAATAACCCGATGGATATTAACTCTGTTTCCCATGGTTGCTTGAACTGGCTAGTTGATAAGGAGAGAACCATTCAGACCCCAACTGACACCAACGTTTGAGTCTGATATTAATATTAAAGAGTAATAAATGATGCTAATCAGTAATGATATTCATGCTGCAACGAGAGTAGCCAATGGCAAAAAATATCACCTAAACATTTTGTATTAAAGGCGTCTTTAAGTCAAGATATTTAATAGTGGAACAGTAAACTTGATTGTTCAAGATACAGTAATATAGGGGCTGAACAATCAATCGAAATATTGTCAAAATCACAGTATGGCCAATTATAAATGAAGCATTGTGGTGCTACAGATTGTATTCTCCAGACATAACGGAACACTAAAAATGTGACTCAACAAGCTGCGACAATTAATCAGTTATTAATTGATGATTAAATTAATCGACAACTATTCTGATAATGGGTTGCAGCCCTGCTCATATCGTTATTGATTTTTTCGCATGTTGTTCATCCTTAGGTGATATTAATTATAGCCTTTATTTTCTCAATTTAGAACAGTTAAATTATGAAATGTGAATTGTTTATATTATTATTGTTAACCTTTATTCAGCCAATCAGCTCCTCATCAGTTTCTTTGTGGATATCTATACCATCAAATATAAAGCCAAAGTTACGCCCCTTCCAGTGGACCACCATGGGACCTAACTCTTACAGTTATTACAGTTATTTGTCAGTTTAAAACATAAATTTAAAAATTTTGTCAAATTTGTCATCAAACTGTCGGAAGTATCAGACTGCAAAGATGCGTGAGTAGAAAGACTACACACTAGGAAGTCATGCGAGTGATGTGAGTTTCTCCCTCCAAAAGCTAACGTTAGCCGCTGAAGCTACGATGCCTGTTTGTTTTAGTCGTGTGTGTATAGTCACACAACAACGGGCCTGTCTTGTTCTTTCTCTTCACGGCTGATAAAAACACCAGGAGTCACTGATAAAACACTTCGAGTAAGACAACGTTACAAGCGGCACCGATGTCGGTGTGGATTTCACACAAAACTAAACTACGACAAAGCTACCACGAACTGAGACTCTCTTGACTTGTAAAATTATGTTTTAAATTGAGAAACGTGTGTAATTCTTGTCACAGTTCAAACGGAATCAAACAATAATTTTCATATAAAGATATAGAGCTCCCTTTTGTGAAGGCTCGTACATTCTCACTGCTCTGCCTTCGGGATCTCTTTCCTTTCTAAGAAGGATGAGGAACCACAGATCTGGATTTGTACGTTTATTTATTTTACAACCTGCTACACAGCAGCTTTTCAGTTTTTCTTTCATTATGTGAATTTCTTTGCCTCAGAAAGGCTCAAGCCTTGGTGCTTGATGAGATAATGCCGGTCTGATGTATAGAACAACGGCACCCTTACGTAATTAACGCTTTGTGAAATCCTCTGAGACCTTTTTTTATAACACACGAGTGAACACACACACAGTGGAAACTCATTGATTCCAGCACTGAATCGTCACTGGATATTCTCATTACTCACATGCTTCCACACACTCCCCCCGCCTTTTGAAACCGATCCATCTCCCGTCAGATAGCAGGTAGAGCTGCTCTCATTACTATTCCGTTCACGCAGCATCCAGCTCTGGGAAAGCCCTCATTCCTTTAAGGTCGTTGTGGTGATAGATCTCTTAGGTGTCAATCAGGAGACGAGCTAACGGACACATGGGAGAATCCCCGCAGGAGGACCTTTCCCTTTTTTTTAATCATTTCATCTATCAGCTCAGGCTCCGGGCTGTTTGTCTTTAACCTTTTTTTCTTTTTTTTTTGTGGAATGAGCTTTTTCCAGGAGTGCCTGCTTCACATTCATAGAGTCACAGTACAATCAGCCTTTCACTTTTGGTTGAATTACTAATGGAGTCTTTTTTTTTAATTCTGGGAAAATATTGAAACCAGCAAATGATGTGTTCCCTGCTGACATGAAGAAGATAAACACAACCCAGTCACTGTCTGTAGGCATCATAACGATTAATCTGTGCTGGCAGTCCTTAAGAATTTGGACGATCCAGTAAAGGTTAATCGATCTACCATCAAATAAAGATCTGAAATATGACAGATTATTTTTATGAGCGCACTTCACATGTTATCTGATGTTCAAGCAGGGTCTGAGATTAACATTCGCCAAGTGCCAAATGTGGGTCGATTTTTCATTTGGCGTGTACACTTTGGAAGCCGCCTGACACCTCTAGTTTGGGGCTTCAGTCTAGCAGATGGCAGCCGTTCTAACCCAGCACGAAGGCCCCGATGGTCCAGATGATGTTATCAGCAAAGTGGGACAGATGACAGCTCGTAAACGGAGCAGTTTGTCTGTATTTTGATGTAGAAAATGAAAATACGCACAAATGTAGGCTGTGTCAGAATGAACTGATAGATAATCACTCGAGTGGAGCAACATGTGACCACGTTCAGCACAGACACGGACATTAACCTGCAATCAGAGCAGCTGCTGCTAGCTCTGCTAACGTTAGCCACACTGTCTGTCAGGCTGGCAGCTAACGTCAGCTCCACGCAAAAATTCATTCAGTGAGTTGTCGTCATTGTTTTGAAGGATAATGAATCAGAATCAGGATCAGAAAAACTTTTATTTCAGTTGCTCCCATTCAAGAATATTAATATGTGGTATATAAGCATAAAAAAATTAGAAGAATAGAAATGAGTATTTAAAAATATGAAAAAAACATGTGCATTATACTACTAATAATAACAATATAGAAACAAATAGACATTATAGATGTATAAAACTGATAACATACAACAGTGGTGCACATAAACAGCATAAAACAACAATAATGCTGATGCTAATGTACAATGTTCATCATTTACAGCAGAAAGTGTTACATATTTTAGCAGCATTTATGATACAATTTGGTCACTGAAGAACGTGATTACTGCAAGTGACTCTTAATACAGGCAGTGTTTTTGTCTGACAATGTTTAAGATGATCAATTAATAAATTGTGTTCAATTGTAACTGCTTTTTCAGTGTTTTCTTATTGTTGGACTTGTTGATTAGTTGAAATTTACATTTTTGTTTGTTTAATCAACAGGGAAATTAGTCGCCAGGAATATGTCTATTTTATAGACAAAAATGACACTAGAGAGATGAAGTGATAATGAAAGCAACTGTTAGTCATAGCCCTCTGTGTATGTTCCTGCTCTTTGTGAGAGGGGAGAGATAAGATATTAGATGAGAGCAAATTCAGGTATTTTATGATCTTGGAAGCCGATTTGAAATTGAACCGCTTATTAAAATCTGATGTGTCGTGTAACTGCTAACCATCAATCCAAGCCGCCTCTATCACGATGAAATGAGCATGTTCCAGAGGCTTTAACCCCTGAGCTGATGCCGCAGCGGGTACTCCAGTCCCCGTCACAGGCATCATGTTAGTCTCAGTTTCGCCCTCTTTGTCACTTCCCACCATGTCATTTCGTGTCCATTAGGCAGCGTAGCTAATTGGCTCAGTGAAGCCTCACCGCTGGCTGAGTTCTTGCCTCTGTGCTGCCTTCATCCTCCTCTTGTTCAACAAAGTGAAAGAGACAGACTCGCACCCTGACATTCACGCTCGTTCACAGCACCTGAGTGCTAAAAATAGAGCGGCAGGCGTGACGTGCAGAGTGCAGAATGTGCCAACAAATTCAAATACAGAGGCATGTTTGTGAGTTTGCATATGAAAAATGTGGTTTGGAATGTTGTCTTGCACCCGTCTGTCTCAGTCTCTAATGCTGAGTTCACTGGGTTCACTGGACTTAAAAGACATTGTAAAATACAAATAATAATCGGTGCTAAACATACCGTAACTGTGTAGTCACTGACATTAAAGGCAATGCTATGTATTTATTTTGTATAAGTATATACAATGTAGGAATGCATCTTAAAACCTGGAAATAAGTTAGCATATTTGCACCTCTGGTTCCCTCATCTTCACATGTGAACCCATCTTGCCAAACTTCAGGTTATCTTTATGTGTTTGCAACAAAAGTGGTGCAGCCAATCACTGTCCTAGGAGGGTCTACTGGCAGCTATCGGCATAGTTTTAGGTGTGACGACAGCGAGAAGCTTCCATGGAAGCGACTTGTCTTGAACAATCAAAGGCAGCTCCTGAGGAGTTTGGCGTACATTCTGTGATGGCGTCCGTCATATCAGAACTGGAGAGTATATCTTCTATGAAAGAAGAGCAGTTGTTTGAAGCTAGTGGTAGATGAGACAGACAGACGGTTCATCCAATCAACTGCCAAGTGTTTCTTGAAAGTGCCTGCCCTTTTCCAAACAGCTTCTAAGGACGACTTCCCCCGATGGTTCAGTGTAACAAACCATCTGGCGTATCAGGTTATGAAATGTATGTGATTCACACGAGCTTGTTCAACCATATAAAAGACATCAGTAAATACCCTACTCAAGAGTCTTTAAGCTTTAACACATCTTTAAAAAGGTGTTTGCTAACAGGTAGCTAAATGAGACTACAGAGGTTGTTGAAAATACTAAACGTCGTCACACTGAACACTCATCACTTAGTGTTGGTGACCCTCAATTCATACAACCATGGAATAGTTTTTTTAATCTGTAATGTTAGTTTTTTGGAATGGAAAAATCCCCCTGGCTTTTTGTGGAGAGAACCAGGCGGATGCTAACTTACGGGTTAGCCCAAAAAAAAAAGTAGTAGATAGGTGGGAGGTACTCATATGAAATGAAATGAAGAAATGTCTTACAAGGTTCATGTTCTGACAAAATGTTTGACTCAAATATCAAAAAAGGTACAAAGGCAACATACATTTATCACAGGCTTGATTTGTTCCTCAAACCCCTTCGTTACTGATATTGTATTAATTCTTTTCTTTATGTACCCACAGCTTCGATTTTCATGTTCTGACCTATCTTAAAGAGTTGGGACTACCCTATTCCAAATCAATAAAGCAGAAACATATATATATATATATTTAAACATTTATTATTCATTTCAGATGAATTCATTTAGACCTTTAGAATAAGTCAAAGTCAAAGCTACAGACATATACAGTAAGCTAAAAGCCTTAGGGTTCTTACTGTGACCATTAAACCTATGTAGCTGAATATAGGCTCACATTATTATTTCATTCTAAGCATGTATGACTTTCCACTCATGGACCCCCACACAGTTATGTCTTGTTATGGATCTGCAGCCTCTGAGAGAGGATGGAAGTGAATATTGTTAATAATTCATTTTTGTATCGGTATATGAATCCGCTCTGACAATGGTCTTCAAAAATGGATGCGGTCAAACTGTAGTTTCTGCATCTATATGCGTTTTGACTACCGACTTTGAGTGTGTAATCTGGAAGTTTAAATGTTGTTTCTTGGAAAAATCAATCTAAAAATACTGAGGTTTGTCAAGAAAAATCTTCAAAAAATTGGTTTAAATCTCATTAGAATCTAATCAGGGTCTCGCTTTAAAACAGATCTATTGAAAGACATCGACCGCCTGATACCTGAGCTTTAATCAAAGACAACAACGTCCATGCATATTGACAAATCAGTTAACCTTTGTAGTCTGTGAGAGTCCAGTGCCTTTATTGATGCAGAGTGTGTCCTCTGGTTGCTTCACTGATGATATTCATTAAACACTTTGGTTTGGTTGGAGGAACTGCATTTGTCTCTGACAGTGAGATAAATTGTCTATTCAGAGTTTCTTTCTGTGATAATGTCGCAAGAACAAAAAGCAAAAAACCAGACACCTAGAGGATCTTCTCTCAGTAAGTCAGGTATTTGAAAAATAGGTCCAAACATGGCTCCATGTGTTTGGATCTCTTTTTTCAAGTTTTTCCCATAATGATAATTTTCATCATCGATCAATCTGTCAGTCATTTTCTGCACTAATCGATTAGTTGTTTGCTCCATAAAATGTCAGGAAATGTTGATCAGTGTTTCCCAAAGTCCAAGGTGACGTCCTCAAATGTCTTGTTTTGTCCATAACTCAAAAGATATTCAGTTTGCTGTCAGAGAGGAGTAAAGAAACCAGAAAATGTTCACATTTAAGAAGCTGGAATCAAAGAGTTTTGACTTTTTTCTTGAAATGGCTCAAATGATTAATTGATTATCAAAATAGTTGGCTATTAATTTGAGAATTGAGTCTGAAAGCAGAGCCACGAGGAGGAGCAGAAGTCTAGTTTTCTCTCAGATCACTTGAGTTACATTATGCTTAAAGATTTTTTTTTTTAACCCAACGACACCAAAAAAGAAAAACAACCTGCCTACCCCAGCTTACAGTAGAAATAGACGTTTTTGCTTTAACTCATTCTGAATGTTGTTTGCACAGTGTAATGAAATACAATAATTTGATCATCCATCATCGTTGGCTGCCTGTAAACCTCATTTTCACAAAGCTGTTTTGTCTGCCACGGGGCTCAATTTACGGACTAAACTTAAAAAGGTCACTCGGTTTAGTGCAGGCAACACGATGGTGAAGCACCTACTGCAATGCCACCACAACTGTCAGATGCAACCAGCAGAAAGTTGCAGCGTTCTGTCAACATTAACAAGGCTTCAAACTTAAGCAGTTGTTGATCACTTGCGGCCCCTAGTGGCAAGAAGTCAGCTGTCAATGGTCGTATAAAACAGAGCAGCCAAAAAATAGAATTACTGCCTCAGTTGTTTGTCTCCACCAACCAGTCAAGTTACAGTTTACATTCATGTCTGTCCAGAGTCATAATTTATAACCTATGTAGTGAAGACTTTGAAGGAATTTAAAATGGAACTCACCACTACAAAGACCTGTAACTCAGAAGGAATTTAATAAAAGGTATTAAGTGAATAATTCATGAGTTATGGTCAAAAATGTGTTTTGGTGAGGTCTCGAAATCAAAATAATGAGAAACTTTCTCAAAATGGCTTGCATGCTAAAGTCATTATTTTGAGATATTAAGTCATTATTTTCAGAAACTTTCTCATTAGTTTGAGATATTAACTCAGTGTTTTTAAGATGGGGGAGAACTGGGGAAACTGGAACATTTTTTAAATTCTTGTTTCCTCATAACTCACAGACTACTTGAAATACACAAGTTGTCTTTTGATATGAGAAAAATATATATGTGCATTAACAATACAGGTGATATATTTTCACCAATATAACAAAACTGTAATATTACATTTCATGCAAGAAGTGTGTTGCCATGACTGTTAGAGTGGTTGTGGGCAGCTGAAACAACGATAAGCCACTGTAACTCGTTGTAAGTGGTTTGAAATCAAGCATCGTCTGCATTCAAATCAAAAGCAAAAATTTTAATTATTTGATTTGAGTTAAAAGTAATTTTACATTTACAAATAAAATAAATACAGAAACGTGAATGTTGCGCACCATTTAGGGCAACGAGATCTATTTCAAATTACATTTTAAAAACATAAATGAAGAAATGAATGTGAAGTAGTTCATTTTAATCTCAACTAACTCTTTTGAAGTATTAACCTGCACAGCACTGTATATAAGTGCTGTCCTTCTACATTTTGTACATACCTGGAATGTGTCCCCTTTTGTTTAGCAGTGCTGCTGCAGACTGTCACCATTAATGCATCCAGATGAAAAATACCAAAGCACACACAGAATGATGGATTTTGACACCTCAGTGTTTTCACAAACATGCGTCATTGAACTATTTGATTATTCACTGTAATATGCTTTGCATCAAAAATGGACCTGGAATGGAACGTGTCCAAAAAATTGAAGAGGAAAAGCTAAATTCACCAGTGACGTCTAAAAACTCTTTACCGCACTTCACACTGAGAGGAGACAACAGTTCAGTGCTCAGTTTGTAGTTAAATGAAAGTGCTCGAAATTCAAACAGTTCCCCGCTGCTGCCAGTGTGGCAGGTGGCCCGCTGCAGTGGACTGTTTAACATAATTGAATAACTTTGATTTGTCTCTTTTTCTCTCTTTTCCTCCCAGTGCGGCTCCATGACAGCATATCAGAGGAAGGATTCCACTATCTGGTCTTTGACTTGTAAGTGCACCACTTTTCATTTGCACCTTAACAGGAGGCTCCTCCACGTGGTAAAACAAGTGTCAAACACACAGCAACTGGGGCTGCAACTAACCAGTTTTTTTTATTGCTGATTATTTTCTCGATTAATTGATTAATTACTCCTGTCACAACCTTGTCAGTTGTAAAATAGGTCCGAGCATGTTTAGCACATGGATGTACGATTGGGCCTATTTTTCAAGTGTGCCGAAAAAGAGAAAAAAGAAGAAAAAAGAAAAAAATGATGTAACAAGACAAAAAAAATATGTAAAAGAGGTAATGAGACATAACCATGCAAAAGACAAAAAAACAATGTCACAAGACAATTGATTAATCATTTGTTTTCAATTGTTATTTGTTTTAAAATGTCAGAAAATGGTGCCTAAATGTCTTTTTTTGTCCACATGTCAAAGATATTCAGTAAACTGTCAGAGAGGAGTAAAGAGATCAGACAATATTCATATTGAAGAAGCTGAAGTCAGAGCCTTTTGACCTTTTTTTCCTTAAAAAAAATGAATGCTTTTTCCTCTTTTCTGACCTATAAATGTTGTTACAATGTTGGATACTTGTGTTAAACGATGCCAACGCGTCAAATAATGAGTTTCGTGCATTTGGAAGTGAGCCCTGCAGCTGTTTTGGATGGCTCTGCACGCTGTGTTTTACCGTCTTTTTTTAAACAGGAGGTTGCATTGACGTTAATGCGTGCCAGACTTACTTATATGGGAATGCCCCGGCATATGCTCTAAGCCTGCCCTCTCCCCCGCTCTGCTTCGGAAGTTGTATCGCTGTGCACTGCTCTGCTGTCTACAACGATTTCACAGTGTTAGCACATTTGAGCAACGGCTCCCAGAAAATGTTTGTTCTGGTGTGAGCGAATGTTAACTTATTTAGCTTTCCTAAAGAGGCAAGCGCCAGGCAGAAGTGGATAGAGTTGCTTTTTCCCGGCCAGCAAAAGAAAAATACCTCCGCGTTTGTCTGTCTACGGCATTTCACACGGGACTGTTTGTCAACATGGGCCAGTACGAAGCTGGATTAGCCGAAAACAAAATCCATCCTTACGCAGCACAGGTAAGCAGGTAATGACAATAACAAGCTACGCCTACCATTCAGAGTCGTCATGAAGTAACCTCTGTTTTGGAGAAACTTCAGGCTGTCCAGTCTGTACCTCCGGATCGGGTTCGGGATCCAACACATATGGCTGTATTTCAAAACTTGTCATTTTCTAAAGAGTAGTAAAGTTCACCGTTTACTCCTGCACCGACAAAATGAGGAGGTGGGGCTCGACAGCGTTCAGCAGCCCTTCGGAAGTCCTCGGGAATGTGACCAATCACAGCAGAGTGGGCTCGGCGGGAGGCGTACATGGAGGAGGGCTGGGGGGTGGGGTAAATTACACAGACCATTTTCGCGGGATGCAGGAAATACAAGGAGGAGATGCAGAGAGAGGCACAGCGTCCTGAAGATCTACAAAGCTTTGTGTGCGGGTAATCGTGTGTAGCTGCTCTATAGGAGTCCAAGACTCAGTACGGCCCGAAAATTAGTATAATAGGTCCTCTTTAATCGATTATCAAGTCATCATTGATTCATAATAAATTAATCGTTGCAGCTCTAACAACAACAATAACACACACTCACATCACGCTCAGGAGAGGTTCAAACCTGACAGCTGCCAATCAGATGTCCTGTCACTGAGGCACCATGGGAGATCAGACGTGGCTTGTTCGCCTCCTCTTTGCTCCATCTGTCTCAGCGACGCCGTGTGCTGTGTCACCGCACACCCTCAACATGTTCACACGCTGCAGAATCATCACATACATACTTGAACACATTATATAGAACCGTGGCCGACTGCATCACACACACACACACACACACAGACACACACACACACACACACACACAAATGAGCCTGATTGCATCATGTAGGATCATATGTCATTCAGCTCTCTAAATGAGAAATAATAACTAACACAGTTGTCAGGTTGATAACTTAATTGACTCTATCTTTCTGTTTTATCATTTTTTAATTTATGCTGCATTCAAATGGCTTCAGGCAGACAGTAGACTGCATACAAGATATCATTTTAATTGACAAGAGCAGGATGGTAAAATCTGGTAAGAGTGGCAGAGAATATTGGCAACATTAACAGGCGGGCGGGCCGGGTCATAAAAATGAAACATTCTGATTAATAACAGATAGGTAGCGTGTGTGCATTTACACACGAGACAGCCAGCCTCTTTGATTATTTAATTCTTCAAGATTTTCTGCCATTTTATGGACCAAATAACTAATCGATTAATTGTTAAAAAGATTGTCAGATTAATCACTCCTGAAAGTAATCATTAGTTGCAACCCTGCTTCTCATGAAGTGTAAAATATGAGTCATCTGCTTCATGAAGCATTACACTGGATATAACTGAATTAAGGGGATGTGTGATCATATCTGCACATCATCAGTATTGACCAGTGATGCTTTAAAATGAAATATTGTAATGGTCCAAAATGAACATTTCTACTAATATGATAAACCGATAAACAACACTTCAATTGTGTGCACATGATGCAAGTGTTGCTATTTGCAGGCATTGCCAGTCATATTTCAAACAATATAAAATGTTCTGCAAGAAGTAATAAATTGAGTCTCTTGTGTTTTTTTTTTTTTTTTTTCAAAATAAGTTCAAATACCTTAAAACATTTAAAATGGCTTACATATGGCTCCACTCCTTGTCTTCATTTAGTATTCAAGGATTCATGAGTATGCTAATAGTCTCTAGCTAATGGAAGCTAGTGCTAATGCTAGAACTCCATGAGTTGGCTGAGAAGTCACAATTCAAAGCAGGAACCCTACAAAAGTCTATTAAATATGTATTAGTTACTCAACGGCTGCGTACATGATATAACGTTAATGCGAAAATACTGAGGCTAAAGTTAGCTTACATCTCAGGTCGGATGGCGAAATATGACACACATATCTATTTAATTGAAGACAGAAATATACAAATTAATGTGGGAAAAGAAAGTGCAGGGATTTGATTATTCTAGTGGACCTTGATACGGTCACCCAGCCACAACCAGGATAAGAACTAAGCTAACCCGGCTTAGTCCTCAGAGAGCGAGCCAGAGAGAGATGCATCGTCATCAGCCCACTTTGATTCTGCACCAGCCCACATCTTCCTGCTTAAACCCCCCACATAACAAATGCAAATGGAGCATTATCTATTATCTGGCACTATCAAGTGTGACTGGAGGTAACATTACTGCAGCTAGTAAGCTAGCATTAGTTAGCCTAGCATGCTACCACTCACAGCGTACGTTGGAGCAGATAAAGTGAATTTTTTGTTTGTTTTTTCCAATACAAACATTAACAGAACAGCACAAAACTACAATGGTGATGTGGTCAGTGCATAGTGGGATAGGTGGTGTAAATGCTGCCACCACCCAGCTGTTACTGTAATGGAAGGATGGGGGATTTGTCCCAGTTAATGGAGTTTTCAGAAATATTGGAGAATAATTCAATAAGCTTTATCGTTTCGTGTAGTGATGAATGAGGGTCTTGCTGGAACAGCAAGATATCATCTGCATAAAGACTTATTTTATGGTGTGTTTGCTGTTTAAATTCCTTTGATACAGGTGCTTTGATGAATGGTGGCTGCTAATGGTTCAATGAAAATGGTGAACAGAGCAGGAGAGAGTGCCCATGCACACCACTTCAACATGTAGACAAAGGTTAAGCTTGACAGGCCTGCAGCTTCGTAGTTACGGTCCCTACTCTATGATTGGACAGTTTCTGTTTGCAGGAGGGGCTTAACGAAGGGTCAAGTCTTCAAGCTCTTCTTCTGTAGTCCCTTGTCACCCTCCATGGCATCTGTATCACCCAATTTGTTAATAAAACAATCACTGTTGTTTCCTCATTGTCATCCTAATATCCTGGACTTTGTCCGTCACTTCATCTCATCTTCTGTCTTTCCTTCAAGTCCCCCCCACCCTCCTCCCCTTCATCCTCCACATCTCCTCATCTCTTTCAGTCCTCCTCTCTCCTGTATATTGTCAGCCGCTGTTTGCATTCTAATGTGGCAGCCAGAAGGGAAATTGCTCCAAAATGATTTTAAATGTTGCGTTTAATTTGACAAAGGGCAATAAAAAAAGAACAGAGTGGTTTCCTTTCTTGGCTGAAAGACAACGCAGGCATAAAAAGCTTCTTTTTTTTTTTTTCCTAAACAGAAAACCTGTCTGGACGAGACATAACAATCCTGCAGTCGGGTGATGCAAATTGATGATGAATGGAGCAGGGAGCTGCTATATTATTAACTTTATATTTATTGAGCAGAGTGAAAGCGTTGTAGCAGATTGGGTGCAAGTGGATCAGAAGAAATCATTACACTTCATATTTGGGTCACTTCCTCACTGCTGAATGAAGGCCAACAATAACACTGGGCCTCTGCAGGCCGCTTTACAACTGAATTTGTCACAACACCAAAGTCATTAAAAGTTTCAGGAAAGCCCTGAAGCCTCGGAGTGGTAATATTTTCCCGCAGGTCATGGAAGATTTTTCCTTAAAATATCCTTCAGGTCGTTCTCCGTGTTTTGTGTAAACTGACCCACTGGCCCACTTTGAAACAGTTCAAAAGACAACACTTGGAAGTTTACGTTACGTGGTTAGCACTGCTCAGCCTGTGAACAACAGTCGGAGTGATGTGTGTGCTCTGACGGAGCTTTTCCAAGTCTGAGAAAAAGACGCGGATGATGTCATCAGAGTTATTTTGAGTTGGGGTTGGAGACTTCAGTTTTACAAGAGAGTCTGTGTCACAAACTCTCGGGGTGTGGAGTTTAAAGCCTCTGGAAACCCAAATCCACTGTAGTCTTCTCACCATGTAACATTTCTTTTTTTGTAAATAATAGTAAACGTCTAAAAAGTATTAGAAATCAGATTTAATCATGCTAAGCTGACTTGAAAGACTCCATTTATATCGTGTTTTTAGCCTAAATCTTCACTGTCTGAACGTGGTGTGTGTGGTGTGACGGTATGTTGGGTCTTTAGGAGACTTGGGATTACGCCAGACGAGCAGCATGGAGGCATTTAATGTTTTGTTTTGTTGGGTTTTTTTGTCTGTTTTTTTAATGTTTGAAACTCACCATCCACTTAAATTATGTGGGAGATTCTGCAGTTCTGTTTCCCTGTGAAACAACAACAAAACAAAGGGGTTTAATGCTAATTTAACATGCTGGAATTAAATCCCCCTGTGCTCCTTTTAGTGCTGTACCACTCGGCCAATTAATGTCACTGTCACCCTTAAATTCAGCTTTATGCACAGCGTGCAACAAGTAACTACATGTTCTCAAGCCAAAAGTCGACATATGTAAGCTAATGTAAACCCTGACAGAGGCAGTGCTGTGTACTGGCAAGAATTTGGCGATAAGATATGTATCACGATACAGAGGTTACCACTCACTATGTTGTGATATATTGCAAAACTGTAAGCAAGGTGATATATTGTTGTTTTTTAAAAATCTAATATCAGGGAAACTGTCAAAGAATAAAGAACACACGGCCATATGCATAACATAATAACTCTGCTATCTAGTGTTTGGGGGTTTAAACAGAAAAAGTTTGGTGTATCTAAAGCCTAAACGATGAACTGATTATGAATAGATTATTAAATTAATTGTCTTGAGTCATTTTTGAAGTCATCTTAAATCTTTACTCCTCTCTGACAGTAAACTGAATATTTTTGAGTTGTGGACAAAACGAGACATTTGAGGACGTCGTCTTGGGCTTTGAGAAACACGAGACCAATGTTTTTCCAACATTTTCTGACATTCTATAGAGTAACCAACAAATCAATCAATCAAGAAAATAATTAACAGATTAATAAATTATGAAAATAGTTGTAAGTTACAGCCCGAGGCGTATCGTATCACGAAACGTAACATTGCAACACTCCAGTGTATTAATATTTTATTACACCCCTGGACAGAGAGAGTGTGACTTCATTCTCTGCTCAGGATGTTTTTACTCCACTGTATCATTACATAGTGATATATAATCATATTGTATCATAATGTATATTGCACATAATTAAACAAAAGCCTTCGCACCGAATAAAAAGTAACAAGAGAAACAGCTGCATGCTCCGGTTTCCTCCTGGGCTTGGCTACTTTACTCGTGGATTGATATCTACTGTACACGACCGTGTCGTTCTCTGAGGTCCAGAGGCTGCATAATGTATAGATCTCTATTATTACCTCACCTCCACTCTGTGAGAGATGTTCCAGTGGGCTTTGTTCACTTGGAAAAGCACTCTGGCTTTCAGCCCTAACCTCATGGAAAGACATGGAAACCTCTTCCAGCTGAATAAACAATGTCCACATACTGTGTGACCGTATCTGCTCAAATCTATTATTGTAGTGATTTCACCACCACCATCACAGCAGCACATCATCAGTCTTTTGACCCAGTTGCTCTAGAAAAAAAATTAAATCTCCTCCGGATGAGATGTTATTGTGCAACATTATCAAGCTTTTTTTTTTTTTTTTTCCTCTCCAGACGCAGAAATGAACATCTGTGATTTTACACTTTGCTTCTTTTCCAGACAAACGTCTTTTCTTTCCAACTTTCTCATTGTGTTTTTCTCTTTCACGTCATTTCTTTCTCCTCCAGAGTTACCGGTGGGGAGTTGTTTGAGGACATCGTTGCCAGGGAGTACTACAGCGAGGCCGACGCCAGGTCAGTGTGTTTCTCTGTCATATTGATTTTTCTGAATTTACTGAATAAATGTGATGTGGAACCCATTTAGTCTACTGTGGCAAAAAAGGCATATTCAAGCAGATACACAGTATATAACACTTTCTTTTTTTTTTTTAAATAAAGAAATTATATCAAAGAACGTCATGAAATTGTACTGATCAGCTTCAGGGCTGAGACAATACACTTATCTCCCGATTCAGTCTATCACAATAATTGAGTGCTGATTTGTTATGTATTGTGATTCTTAAATATTCTTAAGTATTTCAATTCTTAAAATACTTAAATTTTTAAGTATTTTGACAATAGAATAAATAAAAAGTATATACTTTTTGAAGTGAAGTGTTACATCTGGTTTTTCCTGCTCATCACCTAGTGAACAATAAATAAAAAATAGAATCTAAATATATGTGCTGCCCCCTCCTGGCACATAAGTAGTAGCCTAGCAGTATTTTGAGTTTGAGTTTTGACCCTTTGAAGCTGCTGTAGCTGATCAGTGTGGAGTGCTGAAGCCAGACTAATAGATTAAGTTTGTTTTACCAGAACAGAGGAAAATGTACGCCTTAGAATGTGAGCTCACATGTCGTTTTATGTTCAGCATGTGAAGTAAAATGCACCAGTTTAAGATAATATTACCAGTATTGCGATGCTAACTTCCGTTAGCGCGTCAATGGAAATTCCTAATATGTGCTAGCATTGAGCTAACGGACCGAGCACTATTTTTTTTTATATGTATAAAAAAAAATTAATTTAGGAATTGTTTAAACAAAAAGAATCATAATACTTAACAGAATCGTTTGTTTTTTTGTCCTGCTCATAATCAGCATGTATTTGAGGTTTCATGTACGCAACACATGCAAAAACATAAGCCTCCATCTTTCTGTAGTGGATGGAGCAGTACAAGTGTTTTCCTGCTGTGCAGACTTTAATATGCCTCTTATGCCTGAAACGTCTCTCTCTACCTGTGTCCTTTGATTATGGATCTATTTTTCCCAAGTTTACCTCATGACCGGTCTGTTAAAAATCCACTCCAAAAGGAACCCTGTCTGATGTTTTTTTGTAAAGGAGCTTCATTTCAAAGTCATTTCCATTAAAGGAAAATCATTCAAGAAATCAAGTTTAATGTTTAAAATACTTCTCAGTCTTTCCATCCAGCTGGATTGAAGTTTGACTTTCAGTTGACGGAGCAGCTCCAGGATTTGTCATCAAGAGTCGTAACTCTTTTGATGTCGGCTTTAATTGTTCATTCACACACATTTAATGGGAGCTTTAGATGTTAATGATGTGGATTCTGTTTTGTAGTGGATTTTATTGATTTGTAAAAATGATTGTAAAAGGTGATATCTGAAGGAGCTTTATGGAAGAAAAGAATATGCATGTGTCCTTTGTATTTTTCTCTACTTGTTAAATGACTTAAAGGAACAGTTCAACTAGGTGCTGTCTGTCCAAGAGTGACATGAAGATCAATCTCGAGTCTGTGCGTTAGGTATTGATGAGGGTTGGGCAATATGTTGAAGTTTCCCAGAAGTGGGACTAGAGACGGAAATTAGCCTTGGCTACAATCTCAAACATATTTACATGAAAATGTTCATTAATATGTATGTCCCATTTAAAAAAAAAGTAAATAAATCTCTCAAATCTCTCAAGTCAGCCCAACAACCCGCAATTGCCAGTATATACCTGAGTTCCAGCTGACAGATGTGTGCGAGCAGTGAGTTTGCTATGTACCGTAAGCTATGTACGTCCAATAACTAAACAAAATAAACTATTAAAATGTCAAGGAAGGAATTATTCTTACACCTGTTTTCTCTTTTTCACATTAAACAACACCACCTTCTTTCTACACCCACTGAAGTTTATCTCTTTTACCGAACTAAAATAAGCTTAATTGTCTTGATAACTTGTCGTAAAACACACGTCATTAAAACAGAAACAAAATAATTATCAAGTCACCCAAACCATCTTTTCTCGTCTTTCCACTGTTCCAACAATCACAAACTCTGGTTTGGTCTAAATAAACCCTTAATTCACTGAGTTAGATGTGAAAATATTCTGGCTCTACAGGCTGTTTTCCTTTTGCTTGTTCTTCAGAGGCAGACCGTTAAATTAGCTAAATAAAATGACAAAAATTGACTAAAACAATCATTCTCTAAAAAAAACAACCCACAATGATCTCAGCTAATCCCAGATAGCCCATAGATTAGGCCAATCACCCAACCCTAGGACAGCCTAGCTTAGCATAAAGACTAGACGCAGCAGGAAACTGCTAGCATGGCTCTGTCCAAATAAATGATTGACATGTTTACTCTTTCTTCAATCTGAACACAAACACAACTGAAAAAAAATCAGTTTGTGGTTCTAGGTTGAGATTTGTGTTGGAACTATTTCTTTGAACACCAGCAGAGACTGTATGTCAGAATCTCATCACATTGAGGTTGGTTGGGGGGTAATATTCTGAGAATAATGTGGTATATTTATGAGGAAAAAAGATTGGATATTCTCTGAGATTAAAGTGATAAATTCATGAGAAAAACTACTATTCTTTGTGGTTATGAAGTCATAAATTTGCCAGAAAAACCTTGAATATTCTCCAAGATTAAAGTCATAAATTTCCGACAAAAACAAGGCAAAAAATTATCTTTTTTTTTTTTTTTGTTGTGTCAAGGCCAGGATAACTTATTACTGATCATTTACAACAACTTGAGAATGTTTTAAACTAAGGCAGACAGCACACTTTAACACACATGCTGTGTCAAAGCAACTACAGAAACTACACAGTCGGCAGCACAGAACTAATGCACGAGAACTTTAAGGAGATAAAGAGGCAGAGACAGCCTGGACAGTCCATCATAGTTTATAATAATGTAGTGAAGTGAGGATACAGACGGTTCATAGAGGAGACAGATGTATATAACACAGCTCTATCTGTCTGCACCAGTGTCAGACATCAGGTGGGATCCTGTCCTTGGTTTATCAGAGCGGAACTTTCCCTGCCGGGGTGAACATTCAGTCCAGACCTGGGTGCTGATCAGCGAAATGTCCATCCCATTCTTGTCGAGGAGAAACTCTGATGTATACGTACATGTGCTCCACAAACATGTGGAGCACATGGACTGCAATGATTATTTTGATTATCAATTTATCTGTCTTATCATTTTCTCCGTTAATCAGTTAGTTGTTTGGTCCAGAAGATGTTGAAAAATATTGATTAGTGTTTGCCAGTGTCCAAGGTCATGTCCTCAAGTGTCTTTGTTTTGTCCACAATCAAAATCTATTCAGTTTCCTGTCAGAGAGGAGTAAAGAAACCAGGAAACATTCACATTTAAGAAGCTGAAATCAGAGAATATGCTCATTTTATTTCTTTAAAAAAATGACTCAAACCAATTAATGGTGGATTAAAATATAATAAATATTAAAATAGCCGATTAATTCATTGATCTGGTTACTGATCACTCTCCACTTTGAAAATTATGAGATGAAAAATCGAAATGATCGCATAACGACATTAAAAAAGTTGCAATTAAGAGATAAAAAGTCATAAGTGTATATTTTTAACTCTGAAGAGCCAAGCTAACGGTTTCCCCCTGCTTCCAGTGTTTATGCTAAGCTAGGCTAACTGCATCCTGATTGGTATCGATCTTCTCATGTCACTCTTGAAAAGAAGGCGATAAGTCATGATTCCCGGAATGTTGAACTGTTCCTTTAAATGGTTTCCTTTGTCAATCAGGTGTTGTTATCTCATGTGTTTGGTGTGTTCTGTCTGCCTGTTCTTGTTCCTGTGTTTCCTGACATTTACCTGTTCTCCCTCTTCCTCTCCTTTTTGCTTCTGGCCCGGTTCTGTCTCTCCTCCACAGTCACTGCATACAGCAGATTCTAGAAAGTGTAAATCATTGCCACATAAATGGCATAGTGCACAGGGACCTAAAGGTTAGTAAGTGACCTCAGTAACAGCAAAAAAGACACAGGCGCCTCGCCTCGCTCCTCCACTGCCTGATCAATCGACCAATTAACCTTCCACTGAGTGCCGCCTCCTCCTAAACCACACCCCCTCCTCCACCAGTCACCCGCACACAGCGCCACCTGACAGGAGTGTTCTCAGACCCGCCTGCTGCAGGGCATTGTGGGCAGGTTGGCTGGAGGGGAGGCGGTAGGTCATGTAGTCTCGGGCGGGGAGGGGGGTGTGGTGGTAGATCTCATCATGGCCTGCCCCCTCCTGTATGCCAGAGCACAAAGTGCATGTAGCATCTGTCCAAAACCATGCTCTGACACAGCCACTGAGAGGCTGACAGCTGAGAGAGGAGGAGGAGGAGGAGGAAGAAGAGGAGGGTGAAGAATGTTTTGTGGATTTAGACACCATCTGTGGAAATGTAGGACAATTTGTTTTCCAAATTATGACTCCAAAGTTGTTCTGGTGCCAAAGAGCAGCACAAAGTTGATCTTAAAAATGCTCCGTTTATTCTTTTAGAACAAGTTTTTAAAACTCCTCGTCTACTGTCAGTACGCACCATTACATCAAACATAATGTTCTGTACATCTCCAGAATAAATGAAATACTTAAATATTAAACTAAATGAAATGAGTTTCTATTAAGTATTGTATTGACTGTCTATATAGTAGGAATGTAACAATATACCGAACGACGCAATAAAAAAAAAGTCTCAATTTCATATTGAACTGTGATGATATCTGTCGTGATATCACGTGGTCATTATTTTATTCTATCATTTTAATTTAAAATTTAAACGACTACCACCGACTGCTTCATTGCTTTTTGTTTTGCAGTTGTACATTATTCCATTCTTTTTTTTTTTTTTTGCAAACTCGGTCATGGCTGGCTGCTTTTTTTCATTAAGGAAGGAAAGCAGAAGCACTTAAAAGAAAAACAAATTCTTATTATTTATACAAACAAAAAACACATCAGATGTATGATTTAGTAAAGCTTTTTTCAAGTCATCATTTTTCTCTGCTTTTTAGTACCAAAATAAATCGCCTATTGTGAGCTTTTTATCGTGGTGTTATCACACCTTCAGTTTGTATTATTGTTATATCCTTAGTTGCAAGTGTGATTTAAATAAATGTATATAATTAATTGTATTGATGATCTTTATAGGCCTAGTTTAAAACAAGATATTTGGTAACTCATTACAATAAGAGTACATTAATTAATGTTAGTTAATGCAATAATAACCATTAACTAAGCTGCAAACATTCATGTTAATTAACATCTTTATTAACTATTTACTAATAGTTTATAAATTAATATTAGTTAATACCTTTATTAATGTACAAACCCTTAATAAATGTTAACAAGACACATTTGTAAACAGTTACTTAACTCTTATTATTGTTTTACTTAGCTGTTAGTTAATGCTTATTACTGTATTAACTAATGTTAATAGCTTCTTTACAAAACTAACATATGTACAAAATATTTCTCAATTAAAGTAACACAATTAGTAAATGATTACTAGACACAGTAGTTAACTTTTCATTAACTGTTAGTTAATGCTTATAATTGCCTTTACTAATATTAATTAATGTACACTTATTGTTAAGTGTTACAAGATCACTTTATTTGAATCATAATCAGAAATCTTCAGACTCTAGCAGGTGCCATGGAGAGAAGAAAATAAATTGTCCACACAAATTAATAAATTATGGTCTGAAAATATGTGTATTGACCTTTGGACACAATTGACAGAACATAACTTGAAGCGTATTGTTGGCGTCCTATTTAACAAACGATTAAGAGATGTAAACATTGTTTAATCAGCTCAAATCTGAAATATATCCACAAATTTACATCCAAAATAAAAACAGTATGTATTCATTCCAGATGCTTTAGTCGGTGTCTTTGTAGTTTGACGCTCGTAGTACTTTTTATGGCTTATTTAGAGTTTAGAGTTAGAGTTTGCATTAATAATGCAATTAAAATATGTTTTGGTCTCTGGAGCATCAAAAAAAAGTTCAGAAATTTCAGTTTCCATCACCACCAGTTGTTGTTTTGACAGAAATAAAGAGGAAAAAAAACCCTGCTGTTGGTAACAGATGTAAAGCCCACTCTCCGTCAGCTCCTCCGTCTCCCTCCTCAGTCTCTCAGGGTCCAGCCTCCAGTTGGCAGGGAGCTAACACCACTTCTGTTTTGAGACTCGGGCAGAGAATTGGCCATGTGACGACCAAATTACACCTCTGTTTTTATTTCCTGGGGCCTGTCACAGCAAACATCAGTTGGTGACCGTGGCAACACGCACAAAAAAAAAACCCAAAACATTTTGAACATTGAGTAAATGGTCCATTTTACCAAAGTGCCCCTCATTATGGCTGCTGTGTTGGGGTTGGGGGGGGGGGTTGGGGATTGGGGTGGGATCAGTTGCCACATTGCTGTACAGCCACCGCACTCACATGGCCAGCGGCTCCCCGAGTGTCAAAGCGAGCTCACAGCCACAGACAGTGAGTGGTAGCTTGTCACTAACCCATGGCCCCCTGGTGTTTGCATGCAGTCATTGCATTCAGCAGATCCTAGAGGCTGTGCTCCACTGCCACCAGATGGGCGTGGTCCACCGCGACCTCAAGGTAAGTAGACTCACCATGAAGACCAAAGAAATACAGATTCTTCTACACAGATTCTTCTCTCCTCTCCATTTTTCTTTTCCTCATCTACACCGCTGTAAATCTGCTCTCTCAAACTCTTGTTTCAAAAGTCATATCACACCCTTATCTTCACATTTTACATTGAGGTATTTACATCTTCCAGGGTCATGTTCCGATAAAATACCAACTTCACACTTCCTCCGAGCAGACGCTCCACTTGCCCCCACAATGGCTATAAGAAAGTGTTAATGGGCCTGAAAATAAGACTGGCAGTCTGCCACTTACTCTGCAGATATAAACACAAGTGCAGACTGTACATGGACCTTGTTAAAGAGGCACATATGTCTGGACAATATCTACCATGGGCTGTTAAAATGAGATGTCTTTTTTTTTTTAAATTGTCATAATTTTAATTTAAAAGGAAATTATTTAAATTTAGTGTATTTTTATCCAGAACACAGATGCACAATGTGGATTTTTTTCAGCCGATACCAATAATAACCTGCCTTATAATTTCACATTTATGTAGTTGAAGTTCATATAACCTGTAGTTGTACAAACTCAAACTCAGGTCAGTCTAGTACCTCAGCTCTTTTACTCCGAAGCCACACTGTTGGAACACGTGCAGAATGTGTCTTGACATTGCTGAAATAAGCAGGGACGTCTCTGAAAAAGAAGACATTGTCTGGATGGCAGCATATGTTGCTCCAAAACCTTTCAGCATTAATGGGGCCTTCACAGATGTGACAGTTACTCATGATGCCATGAGCACTAACACACCCCCCAAACCATCACAGCTGCTGTCTTTTGGAGTTAGTGCTGGTAACAATCTGGATGGTCCTTTTCCTCTTTAGCCCAGAGGACAGGACGTCCATGATTTGTGAAAACAGTCAGACTCGTGAGACCACAGCACACTTTTCCACTTTGCGTCAGTCCATCTCAGATGAGCTCGGGCCTCAGAGAAGTCTGCAGCGTTTCTGGATGTTGTGTTTACTGACAACAGCTTTCCAAAGTGTTCCTGAGCCCATGTAGTGTCCTTTATACAACGATGTGGGTTTTTAATGCAGTTTTTAAATGCTGTGCTGCCTCAAAGGTCACAGAGATTCAATGTTTGTTTATCAGCCTTGATCCGTACATGCAGAGATTTCTCTGGATTGCAGATGGTGAAATCTCTAAATCCCTGCAGTTCTGTGGTGAGAAATATTGTTCTTAAACTCTTGGACTTGGCTGGATTTCTTTGCAGAATTATTTGCAGAATTATGTACCCCCATGTAGGATGCTTTGAACACCACAGCTGAGTGCCATTTAGTCCCATTATAATGGAGAGAATGCAGACATCTGCACGGCTGATATCCAAAAATATGCAACTCACACCAAAACTGTCGAGCTGGATAAGTAGCACTACAAGCCAGGGGAAGAACGTGTATTTTTGGGGTTGGACTGTCCCTTTAAGTGAGGTCAAATGTCTCCTCGTTGGTGGACTGTTATTGGAGTTTGGACATAGTAAACATTCCACCCACAGTGGTCTTGTTTCCACCTCTAATGCTGCTCTTTCTCTCTGTGGTTTGCTCCCAGTGCTCTGATTTGCCAATCAAATGAACCAGGTGTGTCTGAGGTTTGGTTTATACGCGGCAATAATGAGCTCGGATTTTGCATTTGCCGACTGCCCTCTCTCCACGCTCTGATTGGCTGTTGCCAGGCAGCTGCCACGGCTCACTGCAGAAACACAAAGGCAAAACAAATACAACCAAAACAAATAAGCAAGCTGCGGAGCAGAGGCACTATGGAGGGTTCTGTCTGCCACGTCGTGTGTGTATTCATGTGATTTCATCTCTCAAGATGATGAGTCTGGGTAGTACAGTGAGTCCAAAACACACACACACACACACACACACACACACACACACACACACACACAAGAACCAGGAAAACAACACACAGCTGTCAATATAAAGTTCTAGTAAAGCTTGATAGTTTATATGAAGAGTCTCGACACATGGATTTATTGCCTGCTGCCCTCAGTGTCATAACCTTTTGTGGAGCAGTAACTGATCAGAACAGTTTCTGCTTCTCCTACAACACCACCAAGAAAAGCCCAAACCTGAAGCACTTTTTCTTTAGTGTAGCAGCTAGTTTTTGACCTCGTCTTTGACCTGCTGACAGTATGTGTGATGGTAGTCTCAGCTTAAGAGTACTCCAGTGGTCAAAGGTGGGAAGTGCAAATACTTTGTTACTGTACTTCAGTAGATTTTTTTAGGTACTTTTTTGCATGTATTCCCTACATTTTAACACATATCTGGACTTTCTATTCTTTACATTTTCAAAATAGTCTTTCTACTTTAGTTTTAATGCATTTGATGTAATGAGATGAAAACAATGCAAAAGACTAACAACACAAAAACAGCATGAAAGATGTAACAAGACAAAGAAGACAAAAACATTAAAAAACCAACAAGACAAAAAATTAGGTGAGATGTAACAAGACAAAAACAACATAAAAGCCGCAACAAGACAAAAAAAACAACTTTAAAAGATGTAACAAGAAAAAAACAACGTAAAATACGTAAAAAGGCCAAAAAAAGATGTAGGAAGACAAAAACGACGTAATAAAACGACATAAGATGAAAAAGACCTAACCTAACAAAAAGACGTAACAAAACAAAAAAGACTTAACAAGACAAAAACAACATAAAAGACCTAACAAGACAAAAACTACGTAAAAGATCTAACAACTGTATCTGTGGAAGCACATTTCTACCAATATGATCCAAGAAGATCCTAAAATTCATTATAATTACAAACTTTGTCGAAATTACGTCTTGGAATCCCAAAAATAATGACTTAGTATTTTTAAAATATTGACTATATATCAGAAAATAATGAGAAATGAAATGACTGACATACTAAGTCATTTACTTTTTAAGATAAAGTCATTCTTTTGAGATATTATGTCATTATTTTGAGAAAGTTTCTCATTATTTTGAGATACTAACTCAATATTTTGAGACAGGGGAGCCCAAGGGTGGTTGTAACAATGGAAAAAAAAAGTCCTTCCTTCTTATCTCACAGAGTACTTGAAATACGCTTGTCATCTTTTGATATGAGAAATATGTGTATGGGCACAAATTAATAATACAGCTGATATATTTTCACCATTAAGGCCCTCTTGGTAGGGGCAATTGTTACAGTGATTAGGGACAGTTGAAACACTGAAAAATAATAGATAATAGATTTGTATTGAGTTTAAAGTAATTTTACATTTACAAATAAAAACAAACAAAACATGAATATTGCATGCTATTTAGTATAGCTTCAATATGTAGACTCCAGTGTTCCTGGTAGGAGGGAGCTCTATTTCACATTTAAAAAAGAGTGAACTAGTTTATTTTTGGGACTGTGAACTTAGTTCAAAATATATAAATGCGAACTATGACCAAGAACTAGTTCATTTTAATCTCTGTGAACTGAACTTTGAGCTAGCTCTTTTTAAGAGTGACCATGCACAACACTGGTAATAGTTGCCATGTAGTTGTCATACCAGTGCTTTACCCCTGCAGAAGAATTTCAATCAAACTTATAAAAAACAACAACAAATATTTTCAGCCAT
Organism: Lutjanus campechanus; assembly: GCA_027495735.1. NCBI lineage: Eukaryota > Metazoa > Chordata > Actinopteri > Lutjaniformes > Lutjanidae > Lutjanus > Lutjanus campechanus. The sequence continues at coordinate 25,023 of JAJHUR010090807.1, forward strand.
ACTATCTTGTTCTAGTCTGGTGGTGCCAGTCAAGTAGCAGCTAATGTAGCCTCAAGCCATTAGCCTCAAGTAAAGATGAGGAGCGGGTCACCTTCAGCTCAATCTCTCCAAGACTGAACTCTGAACTGAACAAGTCACCTCACTCAATTGAATCAGCAGAATCCCTCTCTGCCTTCAAAATAACTCAAAGACCTTCTTCTTCCGAGAGCACTTACTCAGCCGATATCCGAATATCCCCCTTTGAGACACAGGAATAGGTGGAAAGAAGTTCAAACCTGAGGGGGTTGTTTGTGTCAGACAGTGTGGTACCGAGTACAGGGCATACATTTGTCAGTAACAACAGCAGTCCTCCAGACTGGAGCAGAACACCCAGCCTGGTTTAGCAGGCCAGTAATTCTATCTACTTTATGGCTGGCTGTATTAGACAGAATCCAATTACAGCTATTACACACCAGCAGCGAGGAGAGAGCATCAATCCTGATCAATCTGATATGAACCGTACATCGGACTCACATGCAGAGCGAGTATTTGTGTGAGTTTGTATACCCAGCAAACATTTTCAAGGTGACTATACAGAGCAATATGCCGACATGACGGTGAACTTGGTCACATCCTGCACATTGCCATCAGTGAAATGCTTTCTGGGTATTTATTGTAGTCATCACACTGTACGTTTGCAGCTGTGGGGCCATTGTAACCCTATCTGCAGGCCCGTGAGCCACACCAGGTCGTAATTCAAGGCTGTCTGAACGCTTCACAGGTTTAGTGATTCGTGAAGGAAAAAAAAAGTAATGACGCATCAACAGGCGTTAAAGCACACTGAGCACCCTTTATCCATATGGTGCCATCTGTGTGATCATAAAGCAGATTATAACGCACTTTATCAAATCTTCCAGTGCCAGTTTATTACAACCAGGGCTTTATTTTCATAGCCTTTCATAGCCATTGTGTCTGTCAGTCATAATAAAAAATAATAGAGATGCGAAGTGGAGCTGCAGCTGCTGCTGGAAGTGTGAGTCCATGTTCTGTATCCCATTTCAAAATTTTCTTTTCTTTTCTTTTTTCTTCTCTTCTCTTCTATATTACCCAAACAAAGAAACACAGGATTGTCCCACAAACTTTAACCATCATATAGGCTTATACATAAAAACTCCAATACTCATGAGCTTAGGCTGCTGTTATTATGGAAAAGAAGCATTATGAGGAGTCACTCAGAGTGGTAGCAAATTAATTTGTCATCGTAGAACCAAACACAGCACCACTGCCTTGGAATTAATCAAAACTGTGATGAAGAATGTCACAGTCAGTTGATTGAATCTGCGTTTTCACATGTGTGTAATCTTTAGCTTCCAGGGTTTTCCCCTTTTTGAGGTGGCAAAGGCTGGAGAACATTACGCACAGTTTGTGCTCATACCTAATCTGACACGCCAGATGGTTTGTTACACAGAACCATCTGGGAAGTCGTCCTTAGAAACTGTTTGGAAAAGGGCAGGCACTTTCGAAAAAGGGCGACGGGTAAAAACATCTTTTTCATCGAGAAAAGCCTTCAGTGTCGTTTCTTTCACTGAACAAATACTCTCCAGTTCAAGGGCTGCCAGTAGTCCCTCATAGGACGCTGTGGACACAACAGGATAACTTGAAAACTTGCAAGATGGATTCTCGCACGATCTTGCGAATCGAGCTGCCTCGCATAATAAAGAGCGCCACGCGCTTAAGTGAAAATTCACAATTTCACATTTTGCTTGCCAACTTAAATGCAGACAACAAAAAGGGACAAAAGGGCACAGAGCCTGGTGAGAAAAAATGAAGACAAGTATGATGAAGGAGAAGAGATCCCGAGTAAATGTTTATCAAATATCGCCTATTCTTGAGAATAGGGACAAAATCATGCCCTACCAAAAGAAAAAACTTGACGTCAACTTTTAATTTAAAAGGTGTAATCATTACGAGGTTTTATAGCCAAGAGTTTGATCATCTTTGGGCCTCAAAATATGGTTTTGTCCCAGTTCTCAAGAGTGGCCAATATGCAACTTTAAACTTACTTCTGCCTTCTAAAATCACCTGTCAAGTATCGGTGCTCAAAAAGTAACATCACTACAAAACTACATCCAGTGCTATTTACTCACTTTCATTGCAAACACACATTTGTGTGCCTCATGAATAACGGAAATCCAGTTATTACCTTGATCTTGCATAAATTGTCAATGTGTCACTCCCCCGTTGATCCACACTCCAGGAACAGTTTTTATTCCAGTAGTTCTGGCAGTGAAAAAAGCCTTTGGGTTTTTGTCAGAATTTTCAACAAAGGCAGCAGCCAATAATACAAAGGCAGCTCACCGTTGAAGTAGATGGGGAAAAAACTGGTGTCCACCGTCAGTGGTGCAGGTAGCAGAATTTTAAGCTTGGTGATTGGATGCCAAAATGCACTTTGGAGTTGCTGAGGTTCTTCTGCACTGATGATTGAAGCTGGAGTGATTGGAGTGTTTCATGCCAATCCAAGCCGTAAACAGGCTCCAATTCTGAGTCACACAATAATATTTGGCGGTGAAAGCGAGAGTGATTGAAATGCCAGGTTCAGAAATGTCCACACAGTACTGTAGTACAGTAGGCACACCTCAGAATCAGGGAGGATTTTGAGTTTCAGAGACTTTGCTTTCTGCATCCTGGTGACTTCTAAAGAATAAAATAATGATAGATACTTTTAATTCTCAGGAAAGAGTATAGAATAATTCATCCCTCTTGTGTGAACTAATATTCATCAGTTTTCTTTTGTTCTTTTACTTTTTCCCTGCCCCTTGAGGCGTGCTTGCTCCTTTCCTGGAAAGCTTTAGATTTGGGAATTCTTCTTCGGAAGTCTGGTTTGGTGCAGCTGTGTTGTTGTCCAGATGGAAACAACAGACTTTTAAAGTCGTATAAGGCTTATACACGCTGTGTAGTGTCAGAAACAGGATGTTATGATGAAGAAGAAGAAAAAAAGGTGAGAAAATTTGTCAGAAATCAAGAGAAATACAGGATAATTGTGATCCTGGGAGAAAATGGGGAGAGGGAAGTGAAAAGCAGGAGTCCCCTGGGAAAATTGGGAGGGTTGGCAGTTATGACACTAACTAGGAAACAAGGAAGTCAGACTGTAAACTGTAATGTGTCTCAACAACAGTTTTGGGTACTAAGTTGACGGTTTGTCTTCATTTTCTCTTCTAAACGAGTTTGGCTAAGTTGAGGGTTTGTTTAAAATGTTTTCTGATCATCTGACTACCTTATCAGACTTCTTTTTTAGCAGGTTTCCAGCTCTCGACAATTCATATGGGGAATAAAATGTTAACTGATAGAAATTATAGACAAAATGTCCAATATAAGACCAAAGAGGGTAGGGTGGTTAGGTTAGGGGTAGTGATTCTCAGTTTTTAGGGGTTGAGGTTGACATTAGCATAGACGGTACTTGACATGATCAAACTCCGAACTTCCTTTCCTTCATTCAACCTTTTCCTGCCCTCCAGGTTCTGTTTTTTTTTTTTTCTCCAGGGGTAAGATGGGGTGGTTGCAGTGGGCTGGGGTGAACAGATGGTGGGGAGTGTTTGCAATGACTGCATGATGCTGATGAATGCATTTAACCCAACTCCTCCCTCCCTCCCTCTCTACTATTCTCCCTCTCACCTTCTCTCCTTCCCTCCGCCTCCTCAAACCTTTGCCAGCAACAAAAGTTTGAGGAACTGCACGACTCAGAACTCACACACGCTCTACTAACCGCTCAAGCAACCTTGAAATATGAACATTGACTGATGGAAATGGATTTTAATTTATTTCAATGAATGTCATATCTGATGCCGTCTGGAATGAAAACCTCAGGCAGTGTGAAAAAGTGTGTGTAGGTGATGTGTAGGCAGTGTATGAAGAGCTGCGCAAGCCACAATTCATTCTGAGCCTCTGAATACTATGTGACCCATTCTCGAGAATTATTTCCTGACAATAAAACTTCAAAAAATATTATTACCAACATTGTAATTCTAGTTTTTTGGTGAAAATGTATTCTTTAGGGATTCATATACATGAAATATATTATCCTTGTCCCAGACACTGATTCACAACTGAAAATGTGTTAAAAACCTTCAAAATCTAAAACTAAAAGTAGGCATGAAAAGGTGCTATTATAATCATCTTTTTTTTTAAAATTGATTTTATATGAAAATGTTGGCCCTTTCTCTGTCAGATTTTCACAAAAACATGATTTAATCAGGCATTAAAAGGGTCAGCTATACCCTTAGCTAGACCACTGTCTCACCTCCTGGTTTGAAAAAGGCGGGAATTCTGCTCAAGCACTGGTAAACGCTCAATTTTTCGACAACTTCCTTAAATAATTTTGCCGTCAGATGTGTCTCATCATAACATGCCCATCTAAATCAAAGCTAAATAAGAATTATGGTTTAAAAATGTGTGTTTTGATTAGCAATAAGAGAACTCTTTAAAAAATAAAATGGCTGCTCACTACGACTCTGCTGTGGAATGGAAAAAAATAAAACATTTTCCATCCAGGGAGTTGACGTCTACATCTAATTTTAAAAATTAATCACTAGGAGGTTGGCCCATTACAAGGCTTAATAGTCGAGAGTTTGATCCTTTTAAAATATATTTTCCAGAATACCAATACAATGTGAGGGTTTGCTTTGATGTCCAGTCAGGACAGTTAGAGGCAACAGGTGTCCAGGTCAGAAGAAGATTAAGACATTCAAACAAGGCCAGAGTCCGATGTATTCAGAGTCAGATCCTCCACAGAGTTTTTTGAGTCCAAAGCAAATCCTGAGATTTTCAGAAATCCAGATCAAATTTTAGTGTAATGACCAAAGTTCTTCATGCAGTCGTTTGCCTCTCAGGTGTCTCAGGTGTTCACTTCAGAGAGCGTAAATCCAGGAGGCCTCTTTCTGCATCATTTTTAGAAAATGTTCCCTCACTTCAAATGTCATTTATATGCTGCCAATTTGTGGAGCCAAAAAGCTGCATGGATTACCTTCATGGGTAAAAATTCTTCAAGGAAATGCCACGTTCTTGCACCCCCACAGCCTCTAATAGCGCAAATACTCCTATTGAGATCTTGCAGTGTGGAAACTGTGTCATTTGCACAAGCAACAGGAAAAGTGTTACTCATCCAGTCACAGGTGTGGCTGTGAATATAAATCCTGATCACCTGTCAACAGAAAATCTATTTGATCAGCTGTCCATACAGTGGAACATAGGAAGGAATATAAAACGCTCAGTGGTAGATGTTTTTGGAAGCATTTTGCAGGAATTGATGACTTTTCCTTTTCATGGGTATCGATAAGGTCAAACATTTTATCGTGGGCGGCTTTGTCGTACACTTTCTACTTCCTGTGAAGTTTCGTCCAGCCACCTCTGAAAGTAGCCTGTTTAACTGCTCCAAATGGCCACACTTGAATGTCTTAAAGGGTAATTGTGATATTTTTTTAAAGCCTGAGCCCTATTTTTACATCTCTAAATGGGCTCTAAATGACTAATGGGTGCAAAAAGCTTCGCGATTGGTCCAGTAGATTGCTTCAGATGCCAGCCATAAAGTGGAATGCAGTACAATCCTTTGAGGCAAGTGCCTTCATCAAAGTACGTCTGCTAAAAGTGCTTGTTTTTGCCACTGACAGGCTCAGGTTGTTATTCTAAGTGTCTGACAAGATTATGGAATGGATCCCTACAGAGACGGACCTTTTCAGGCAGCCCTTTCCAACAGGGAACTAGAGCTGCTATGTCAGTCTCTTCAAAAGCCTCCAGACTCCTTTGACAAAAACTGTTATTTAACCTCACAGAAGACAGGAGTTGCTGGTCTACCACTGCTTTGATCGTTTAGATTTTTTTGTTTCATTATTTGTTTTTGGTGTTTTAAATGGTGAGTTCTGATTCAAACTAATGTGTTACAATGACAGTCTGAGCCTGTCGGTGGCAAAACAAGACCCTTTTCCGCCAAAATGATCTGGTTCTTGACCCAGTTCCTTTCAAAATCCTCAAAATCTTGGTGCGATCTAGCAAACCAGCCTGCATTTCCCCAAATTCTAAGCAAAGTCACTGTGACAAAGGTTCATCATCAACAGATGACGATGCACAACAGGCTGTCGAATGATACGCCCACTTTGGTTCCCAAGAAAAACACGCTACTTTTTGGTCCTAAGAACCAACTTTCAAGGTTGTTTATCAATTAGTTTTTGGTGAAAAGGCTCCGAACAGTTCAAAATTAGGTGCACAAGCCTGAACCGGTCCCATGTTGATGGAAAAGGCCCAATAGTGGACGTACTTTAACGGTTGTGTCGGCCCTCGAGGACTATTTGCACCTATTGCAGCCCATTTCACAGCTACAGGCTGAGACAATCCACTGGACCAACTGGAAAACTTTCTGTACCCATTAGACCCTAAAATATGTACAAATAGAGCCCAACTATCACTACAGACTCAACATTTGACTGTTCTGAACAATGAACACTTGATATCTAACATCTAGAAAATGTCTGCGTTGGTTTGGTTAGCATTTGAATAAAGACTTGTGGAGATATAGATGTTAATCGATTTTGCATATTTATAAAAACATGTGAGAGACCAAGCAAACTTTAATCACAGTTAAGTGGATGTGCTGAAAAAATTCCACCTCTGTAAGACGTACGAATAAGTTTTAGAAGTTTGGATTTTGACATGTTTAGAAATGTATAATTGTTGTAATAAGTCACACCCACTTTAATCAATTATTACCAAATTTCAGAGTCACAACCTCAATTTTCAGGGTAATATCCCAATGTATTCTTGAGTTATTGCAAATTTTGGAAAATTAGCTATTAGTCTGTTGCTGATCTGGACTTACTTTCAGGAGGATTGGCCAGAAGGTCTAAGACAAGTTTGTAAAAATAGGGTTTTGAGAAAACTGAGAAAAAAGTTAACATATTTTCATGCAGAAGACAGAATGAGCAAAGATGCACAAGAATTGAGAGATTGAAATGCCAAAAGAATTTTGAGAGAGAGCCACCTGCATCTATTGTTTTGTTTTGTTTTCTTGCCTGTGTAGTGGGTGGAATTTCCAACTTTCCTGACAATTTTCATGAGTTTTCGTCTCACGGTTTTTGCTGCACACCTTCACACTCTTTCGGCAGAGAAAAATGAAAAAGAAAGAAGAAGAACAGGAACAAAAACAATAAGTACCTTCCTAATAAGAGTAAACTCTTTCAGCAAGTCACCTAATGTTGGCAAAAAGTTTTTTCACACAACAGAAAAGAATTTAAATATAGGAGCAGCGTGTGAGAGTGAAGTTCTAGCAGGATGAATGTATCTTAGGAGCTCAGAATGAATTATGGCTTGTGTGACCACTGTTGTTAAGAGAATTGTTGCAAAATAAAAGCAGTTTGCCTTTTGATCAACATCTCCCCTTTTGGTATTATTACTGTAAATTACAGCTCAGTCATTTTGAATCATTTCTCATTTGGATCCATCAAGGAAACTGCTTTGAAAATGTCAGAAAATACATAATTCATCTTCTCCGAACCTTTCCTGAAGCCCCGCCCCCCCTCTTCCTGATGGGGTTTGGCATGAGTCACCGTCCGCCTCTTTCGCTCGGTTCATCTCTACCGGCCCGGCTCACGCGCCTGATTTGACCGCAGCCCGGCAGCATGTTGTCGGACGACATCCGCCTGTGCTGCCGGGCCGAGGTCGGCCGTGGCCCCTGACTGAACCTGGATGTAATGAGTCAAGTGTGTGTGGAGGCTGGACTCTGACTCTGAGCCTTCCTCAGTGGACATTTATCTGATAGACTGGACAGCTGCTGCAGTCGGCCTCTAGCTCGGCTATTAGTCCTAACTGCTCAACGCTCAAACTCACTGGATGACATCAGTCCTTAATGTTATTACTCTGTGAACTGTAATAACCTTTCCCGCTTAAAAGCCTGTTAGCTGCCTGTAACAGTAACATCAGGAAGTCTTTAAGGCCTTACCTCAGTCAAGTTTATTTTCATGTTGAAATGACATCATTAATATCAGTGCGAGGTACTAAAAGATTTTATCTGTCTCTTCACTCGAAGCCGGAGAATTTGCTCCTCGCCAGCAAGTTGAAGGGGGCAGCGGTTAAACTGGCAGATTTCGGCCTCGCCATCGAAGTGCAGGGAGACCAGCAGGCATGGTTTGGTGAGTACGCGCCACTTTCTAAATATTTCAATGCTTTTATTGCATATATTTTAATAAAATATGTTGATGGATAAAGACCTCCAGAGAAAATGACAATCTCACTTCCCTGCTCTAAATGCAAATAAACACCAAGGAGGAAATAACGTATAACATTTGCCCAAATATAAGAGCCCAAATAATTCAGATTTTGTCATAGACAAGTTTTCTCAGAGTTTATAGTTTTTTCCTAACACAACAACTCGGAAAATTGTGAGATTTTTAAAGGGAGTCTGGGGACTTTCTCCACAGGCAACAAAGAAGTAGCCTATATTAGTTACTGTTTACTGTATTTATAAATTTGACATGTTTGCTGTCCATAAAATCTCTTCAGAGCTTTTATCAGTGTAAATGGTCAAATCAGTTGAAACAATGTGTTGGAACGGTTGCTAAATTTTAGCAGGTAAGATGCACTTCAGACATGGAGTGCTACTGGTACAGCGATGCCACAGCAAACTGACACCTTTTTTCACAAGGAAAGAGACAACTTAATGTTTTGCAGTAACTGCGAAAAAGCGAATTCTTGTTTGTGTCGCCTTGTAAATTCAGCAAAGTTTACGTTTCTCCTCATTCAGCAACTCTCCAAATTGCCCAGTGTTTTTAGAGGAGTCTGGGGATACTGCAGTTACCAGTTCAATTCGGCACATTCACACGCCAGCCATTTTTCTCTGACATCATGCTCAGGTTGGGAAGCTGAAATATCGTACTGCTGTGTTTTAAACTGTAAACGTAGAAAATCTGGCAAATGGTTATCATGTCACCGACATCTGATTGATCAGCAACTGAAAAGACGATGGATACTGAAAATCTACGAGGACATGGACCATATTTCAAGCTAAAACATATTATATAACCAATTGGCTACTGTTAGACAATAGCTATCATTAGCATTCCAACACTTCCTAGCTAACATTACGATATTTGATAGTGTTACACGATTTGATTGGAAATGTGTAAATTAATTCTTCCGCTGATATCTCAGAATTCATTCACACCTTTCCTATCGTATTTTTGTTATCGTAATGGTAATATTAGCTAGAAGATGGTTAATGCGAACGTTAGCTGTTGTCTAACGGTCGCTAATGGATCAAATTATGTCGTTCTACCTTGAAATATGTCCCGACGTCCCTCCAGATTTTTCACAATCCACAGTCCATAGTCCTCCATAGTCCTTCAGTTGCGGGTCGGTTGTAGTTGTTGACATAACAATTTGTCACATTCTCTAGAAAATACGACTTGAAACCTGAAACACAGCAGCACAACATTATCCTGTTGATAGCAGCGTTTGAGCTTCCCAACCTGAGCGTGACGTCAGAGGAAAACGTCTGCCGTGTGAATGAAATAAACTGAAACAGACAGCGTGTTCCCAAACATCTGCTGCTTATCTTGGCTGGTCAGAG
>JAJHUR010090808.1:0-40434 GCA_027495735.1 Lutjanus campechanus
CTGAGCAGCTCGGGAGTCGCAGTGTTTCAGCTGGGAGTTTGCTACATTACGTTTACTACGTCCAGTAAATAAACAAAATTAACTCACAAAATATTCTCACACCTGTGTTTCTTATCAAAAAGACCAATACAACTGAACACGTTATTAATTCAAGTTCCTCTCTTTTACCAAATGAAGACAAACTTTGTTATCTCTGCAAAACACACTTCATTCAAACTCAACAGACATAAACAAAATAAAACTTAACATAACTGTCATGTCTCACCTTTCTACTGTTATAACAATCACAAACTCTGGTTTGGTCAAAATAAATCCATAATTCACAAAGTTAGATGTGAAAATATTCTGGCTCTTCAAGCTCCAGGGTTTCCTCTCACTTGTCCTTTAGCTCAGTACGCTCCGCTCCAGCTCAGTGGGAGTATACTCTGCCACTGAATGAGACTGTGTGACAGAGCAGCGGCCCTCACTCATGCAGACCATTAAATTAAAAATTAAGCAAAATAAAATGACAAAAATGCCCCCCCCAAAACCACTCCCCTCCCAAAAAACACAGCCATCTATGAACTCAGCCAGTCACACCCATGTATTCGTCCACTTGCCCAAACCTAATGCATTGTGTAACTTTCATTAGGTAAGTTTGGGTCAGTTTATAGGCCTACCTATTGTATGAGGGTGACTTTAACAATTTTCAGTACATGATTTATCATCTTAATCCAAATTAATAATAAGCCACTATAATGCACAATTAAGCACTTTCCCAATTTGTTCATTTGTGTGAAGGGTACCAACCTGATTTGGCTGCCAAGCTGGCCAAAGACTATTAATTATAAGCAGAATAAGTAGGATTTGTCAGTTGCTGTTTGCAAGCAAACCACTCAAAGTTGACCCCTGGCCTGGTCGAGAGAGCTGGAGAGTAAATGAAAAGAGGGAGCAATGTTAGTGAGAACAAAGCAGTGAATCAAAGAAATAAATCGTTAATTTCTGATTGTTTCATAGTGGTACACTCACTCTGCCTTTACGGTCTCTGCACACCCACACGGGTGTGAGTAATCAAAATGAAAATGAAATGAAGCAGGCCTTTTTCATAACACACATCTGGACGTGTCTTAGCAGGGAAAGCACAGGTGCAAATCACATTACCAGTAATACTATTAGTAAGCTCTGCAAATGCCTGCTACTGTGCATGTTAGTGCACTGTTGTGGCTCACTGAGACGCTCAAATGGAAAGAAACAATCATGAGTGTTATTAGCTACACCTGGGTGTTTTCTGCTGATGAGTAGAAATACCTACCCTGGAAAATGTCAACAGGAATAAAGAAACAAACAGGAGAGTGAAATATTCTCCATTCTGAGAAGAATCAGGCAGAATAACTTAAAACACTTGTGCTGGTGACTTGTTAAGTTTTTCAGCTGTAATGTGATGGCTAAGTGTAAGGTGACAAATTCATTAAGGGCACACTGACACTTATGACAAAGTGTAAAAAGTGACAACCTTTTATTAATGAAAGATTTCTTTTTTAACTAAGCCATCCAGTCTGCGGTTACTAATGTTTCTAAGATGTTAATGAAGCCTTACAGCTTTGATGCTCTACTTATAAATCACAGAAGGAAACAAACAAACCACGTGAGAAGAAATTCCTGTTTACAACTTTTCATTTTTATTTATTTATTTATTTATTTTAAATGTACGATTATTTACGTTTATTGTCATGCAGTAAGACCGCAGTGTGCCGCCAACGTGTGATGGAGCTGCTCCCAAAGGTGGAGGGCGTGGTCCAGAGGATGGCAGAGAGTGAACAAGTCCTGATGAGTCTGCAGGAGAAACGACAGAGGGAGCTGTGGAACCTGCTCAAAGTCGCTTGTGTGAGGATAAGAAAATTGCACTCACAGTTGCATTGTATATCATGATATGAGTAGCCACAAATAATGCTAATAATCATAGCATAGCTGCAGCTATGTTTGATCAATTCACCTAATTCTGAAGCACCACTTATCGTATGTTTAAAGTTTAAACCTCATCGGTGATTCATTTTGAATAACAGCTCAACTTGTAAAAATGGTCTAGATGTCAAACATGAAAACACAACAATAACAAATTGTTTCACATCTTCTCTAATAAGCAGGTGCCGTATACTGTATTAACGAATGTGTTAATGAAGTGTATCATTTTATCTTGTGTAGAGTAAAGTTCGCAGCCCAGTGAGTGGGAGTCCTGATGGATTACGAACCCCCTCTTCAGTACCACCTCTACTGACCCCCAAACACAGCTTACAGCAGTTGTGAGTACACACACACACACACACACACGCACACACACATACCAGGGTTTAAAGATACATACAAGCATAAGCCTTTACCTTCAGTACTGCTGGTTCTGTGGTTTCAAATCTGATGCCTGCAGTGCACGATAGGAACATCGATTGAAGCATGTCAAATGAGGTGCATCAAAAATCGCTTGTTTATTGTTCATGCAGTAAGACCGCAGTTTGCCGCCAACTCTGGGACACAGTCACACATGCACGAATGCAGGGGAGGAACCATCGCCACACACACACATCTTTGCCATTCGTTGAAACTTCGCAAGTCAAAGTTGAATTCCACACGAAGCGAAGATGTAAATTTGTGCGTGTGTGACCATGACCTTAGTTATTGTATAAAACCTGCCACTTACTAAATAAACTGTCGTGATCCAGGACAGTTGGAAATTTCTCTAAACAGGAGTGTGGCTAAGCTTATCTGTCTTTTGGGTTTACCACATTTCTTGGATTTTCACACATCTGCCGACTACTGAAGTCAAAGTCGTGGGAGTGTTTTTTTTATAAAGATCATCTCACCTGACTCACCACTATAAGTTTGTTTTCACACACACCACACCTCCACACTTTCCATTTCATGTAAAGACAGACATCATCACCAGAACCTTTTAGAAGACACCAACACATCTCTTAAAAAAACACAGATAACCTATTATCAAAACTATGAGTAACATCTGCATGACTCAACACTCTGGGTGTGTCTGCAGTGACGAGTCTCTGGTGGAGGAGAGCAGGACGTTTGAAAGTCGACTCCAGAGTTTGCTTCATGACACCATCCAGGAATCAGAGAGCAGTATGGAGGTACACAACATGCTCACACTCGTCCTGTTCTGATTCCAAACAGCTGTCTGCTCTGGTTTATTGTTTTTCAACTGAATTATGTGTGATGATTATTAGAAAAAAGACACCTCCCTTTGTTTTTGTCCCAGATGTTGAGCGAGTGGACGTGGCTTCGTCAAGGCCAGAGTTTCTCCAGTGACCTCTCCTAGACGGGGTTTCAGTCTTTGCTTAAATGTGGTTCTCTGCTGCCTCTGCGTGGAGGGGATGTCAAACTACACACGGTCTGTGTAACAATGTGAATGGAGTCGGAGCTGCTGGCACATATTTGCTTAATGGGATTAAGGAGTAGGTTAAACCTGCCCACACTCCTGCCTGACATTGTAAAAGAGGAGAATTAATGTCAACCTGCACTGAAACAAATCTATCTCTGATTAGGAATTTATTAAAGAATTAGTTTGTAATTTTAACAAAACATTAAATACATTTTGGGATAAGATTTTACCTCATTATGCACATATTAACCATTCCATTAATTTCATGGAGTGTATGAGATGATCTTAACACACAAACCAGTCAGAGCACAGCTACATACGCTCCTACAGTGTTACAGTCTCTTTAAACAGAACAATGGCCTTAAAACAACCGACACACATAAAGAGCAAACTTTGTCCTCACGTTTAGAAGTGAGAGAATTCATGACTTTAAAGAAATTGAATGTTTTACCAAAATTGACAGACAGAAACATTTCTTATCTGTTTTGAAACTTTGTTTTAGTTACATTTGTTTTGCTGTGTTTGGGGGACTTTTATCAGGAAACTCCAGATTATATCTTAAAACCGGGTTTTAACTCTATTCTAAAGAAATGATTCCCAAATTCCCCGCTGGTGGGCCTTGAAGTCCCTGCAGGTTGGCCTTAAGGGGATAGTTCAATCCAAAAATGAAAATTCTGTAAAACCCACAAAACACTGCTGGAGTTTCACAAGAAAAGTGTTGCAAAAGCTTTCAAACAGCTGAAGTGAATGGTGACCAGTTTTCAAATGAAAAAAAATCTCCTGAAAGTCTCCTGAAGCCCCGACATGCCAAGATGACATGAAAGATGTCATTTACGTGATGTTTTTAGCATAAATCCTCACTGTAGATCCTCAGCTTGGGGCCGTGCTCTCGTGTGCGTGCACACTGTCTGAACTGGGCGTGTGTGTGTGGTGTGAGTGAACAGCAGGTCAGGGCTTTAGAAGACTTGGATTACACCAGATGACCAGTGTTGAGGTGCTCTCTGTTTTGTTTTGTTTTTTCGTTGTTGTTTTTTTATGTTTGGAAACTGGTCAACATTCACTAAAATTGTTTTTGAGATTCTGCAACACTGTTTTCCTGTAAAACTCCTGCAGTGTTTTGTGGACTGAAAAACTAAACCCGACCTTCAGCTAGCATGAGGGTAAATAGATAATGACTGAATTTTAATTTTTGAGTGAACTATCCCTTTAAGAGGTCATGAAAAATAAATAAATGAATAAAATGGTTTAAGTTGTATAAGTTTGAAATTACCATAAAATATTTATGATTAATTTTAAAAAGGTAATTAGAACTTTATTCTCAACATTTTGACTTAAATTCTCAAATTTGAAAAAAAAAAAAAAGTTCCTCTGATTTATTTGTCCTGTTTATTGCCTGGTACTAACACTGGCAGTTTAGTATTTATTCTCAACATCTGACTTCCTGACATGCAAAATCAGAAAAGTCTTCCTCCTCTCATTTCTTTCCCGTAATGCCCGACCATAACACTCTTCTGTAGTGTTATAAACCTAAATGTAAATGTGTATCCATTTTATATTTTTCACTGGACCATTATTTTTTATTGCTAATTTTTATTTTAGTAAGACAATCATTGAACAACATGGGTGATGTTTGTAACTGTAAAATGTGAGTTGCTAAATGACTGTATAAATGTGATCTTTTTTCTTTTTTTTCTTTTTTACACATACTGATTATTATATGGTGTTGTGTGTTGTGTATTATAAGTGTTGTGAAGCTCATAATTGATTTATGGCCTAAACTTCAATTTTTAAACATTTCCTTGTTTTACAAACAAAACAAAAATAGTAAAATAGCAAAAATAGAGTAAAATTTGTGGATTGTAGCAAAACTGTGAAAAAGGACACAGAACGGTTAAACAGTAATTACATTTTAAAATCCGTAATTCACTTTATATCAGTTATAATTGAATCCAGATGTAACTGCTACAGCAATTTGATATTGTCCAGATGTATCATGATGTTTTTCCACACATTCCTTCAAAGCATCTCCTGTGCTCTTGTTAATCCCAAATATTGCAGGCAGCCCTGACTGTATATAGATCACACAAATGATGACAGATGTTACATGTTGTCAAGTGTCTGAGATATCTTGTCTATTTGTGTACATATTCTGTGCCGTTAAGATTGTGATCATGGGGGGGGGGCTTTTTTAATATACACAGTAGGCCTAATTCTCAGCATTTCATTAATTTCTGTGAAGAAACTTAAATGAAAAGTTATTTTTTAAATTTTATATCATCATTTGAGACATAAACTTTAAAAAATCACATTTTATGTATTATATGTTCACAGAGCTTGAATAGAATAATGGCCAAGCATCAGATGTGAGAAGAAAATGTAATTTGTCAAAAAATAAACCTATTAAATATGTATTATTGTTAAAAGTTTTTAAAGGAAAGGAAAACTCATCTCTGATGCAATCTTCAAAGGAAATAAGCTGCTCAAAATTCATCCAAATTGCTTTTTTACACAAACTTCCTGCAGTTATTGTGTTCACCGTTATGATTAATGGTACAGTTAAACAGTAGTTCTGTACTGTTATTGCATTGGATGTAATATGAAATGACCATTAGTGAGAAGTCGTCCGTTTACTCAGTGATAGAAAAGCGGTCCCTTAAGGAGAAAGGTTGGGAACCACTGATCTAAGATGACGTTTTCTTTCCTTTAACTGTTCTGTCAACCAAAATAATAATAAAAAACACATCCATCAACATCATAGTGTTCAACATACTTTATTCCATTAATTCAATAAAATCGGTTTGAGGTCCTAACTGTTGACTAAGTCTCCTATACAAAGCACAGCACAGATAAAGTGAAATGTCGTGGTAAAGGCTGAACAGGTACAGGACACAAAACGAGACGAGACAAAGAGGTGACACAGAGTTCCAAATTTACCATCGGCCCTTTTTACCAAACAGGGCCTGAAAAATAGACATTGAGGCAACTGAAGGTCCACAGTTTATAAATACTGTGTTACTGAGGTCAAATGGTGGATTCAAAGTCAGTCCACTCAGCCGCTCTTTGTCTTTTCTGCTCAATTCTCTCCAGCTTTTATTGCATCTGTTTACAGTCACTGTACTTGTCAATAAAAAGCTTCCCTCTCACCTTAAAAGCATGCAACAAAACCACAATATACCAAAACAAGCACCCTCTAATAATCTTAATGTCTAAAACCCAGAGTAAAGGAGCTGACCACACAGTCAAAATGAGAAGGTGCTTCAAAGAAAATAAAGACAAATGCTTTGTTAAAAGTGCACTTTGTCTGGTTTAACGTAAAATAGCACATTATTTGGAGAACAGGAGTTTTGCATGGTTTTCCTGCTTGACAAGTATGTTCTTTTATTATTTTCTGATGATTTACACTCAAAGGTTGGTTGTGGAGCCTGTAAATAATGTAAAATGTAAAAATAACCAACAAATATTAATGCTTGATTGCTTCAAAGTTACAGTACTGGAGGTTCTTGAGGCTGCTCAGGGTTTCAGGGTTAAGGCCAAAGAATGTGTGTGCATGTGTGTGTAGGACTCAGAAGGAAGATGTGTTTACGTGTCGCTGAGTGGACCTTTGTGGTGTTTTCACATTTGGGCTCTTTATTCTTCTTCTCCTGTCTTGTTGCTTTCCTCTCTTCTTCTCATCTGTCCTCCCATCGAATCTTTACGCCTCCAGCTCGAAACCCATGCCCACTTTGTGTCCACCACCGTTCACGTTCTTCCCGTCAATCAGACCTGAGAGGGTGAGCTTCACTCCTGCAAGGAAGACATTGTGTCACATTGTGTATCAGGTAACCGTGCCTGTGCTGTTTGCGATGTTTTTACAGAAAACAGTCAAAAAAAGAAAAAAAAGAAAGAAAGCTGACCTGGCCTGAGGGTTTGTGTATATCCAACTCCAACAAGGCAAGCATTGTCAACTTTGGTCTGTGGGGAGAAACAAAAACATCATGGACAGGTGAGAAAATCATGAACACAGTCATAGGTAGGTAGGTAGGTAGGTAGGTAGGTAGGTAGATAGTGTTAAAACGGTCTGAATGACAGTTTGTGGATGCAAATGTATTAATTAGCTGGATGGACAGTAAACGTATGTAAATCTGCCAGGTCATTGTTGAGGGAATTTAAAGCAAATGAGTGGGTGTGTTGATGATGCTGCACTGTGTGTAGCTGCTTCATACTCTTTTCAGCTTGCCTGTGTATCGCTTTCCGCCCTTTCACACTTTTGTTTCCATATAGTCTATCTCCAGATCAGTACTGGCCTGCATGAAATGTGTTTTTACCTCACTTTTAATGCCTTTTTCATCATCAAAGTAAAAGTGTGATTTTGTGATAGAAAATCACAACACTCTGTTAACGCCCTTCACAAAACAGTCATTATGGATCGTTATGCCATCACTAACCCAAACAGAGTATTTCCAACGCGTAAGAACATGTCTGACGTGGACAATCTCCTGTTGTTTGCTACATATGTGAAAGGGAGAATTAGAACAATGTCCCGGCCTGATTCTCAGGACATTGTTCAGAGATCATATGTGTGTATATGCTCTAGTGATAAGGGATTTTTTTTTGTCATTTTAGACAATGTCTCTATGATGTTAAAGTCACTTCTTACAGACAGAGAGGTGTCCTTATCCAGCTGGTATTTGGCTCCAATTCCAAAGCGTGTGTTGTTGCTGCCAGCTGTCCAGGCCAGGCTGACCGCCGTCTCCAAGTTGCCGTTCACCTTTTGGTAAATGGAGCCAGCAAACTCTGTGCCGTCATTACTGAAACACAGCAAAACACAGGTAGAAAATGTGGAGATTAGCGGCAGTGGACATGTTTCATCCCGGGGAAATGCTTCCTCTCATTACTTCCATTTCCTGCCTCTTTTTACTGTGATGCAGTGACTCACACATTGGTGTGAAGCTGGAAGTCACCGGCCTTGTATCCAAGGGCGAAGTTGTTCTGGGTCAGCTTAGATTTGGCAGTGTCAAACGCCAACTGGTAGCCAGCCAGCCAGCCCTCATAGCCCAGGACAGCAGCTGCGTGGACGGTGGGACCAGCCGCGTCGAAGTCCAAGTCACAGCCCACGTTGATATAGTCACGCTTATAGCCGGTCTTCAGTTTGGCACTCTTCTTTCTACAGAAGGAATGACAAGGAATGAAAAGAGGGACGATCACTTACATGGCAGTACTGCATTATTCATATGTTGATAATATATATCTGTAATGTATTGACTGATTTATTGAAGACAATGGGCCTTGTGAAAAAACCCAAATGAACAGATTTGGTTTGTACAACTGATATAGGAGAACTCTGCATTCCCCAATTCTCTTTGACTTTGGCTAAACTGAATTAGCTATTACCATTTCGGTCAAGCCTATTGGTCGTATCTTCACAGCCAGGTTTATGCAAGTTGCTGTCCAGGAGAACATATTCCATAGCAACACTTGACAGTGCAACATCACCTATACAGTAGTGGCACCTATACTGACGTCCGTCTCTGTGATGAAGACTTTCCCTTGACGCCTTCCTTACATTTACATAATCTACTTCCTTGCTGTGGCTTTTTTAAAAACTATTTTCATATTAAACCATTTTCCCACTCCTTGGTTTTAGCAGGTCCCTTAATTTCACTGCTAACAGGTTATTTTAAAGTTACCTCAATCTCTGAACTGGTAAAATTCTTCTTCTGACACTCTGATGCCACACCAGCCAGACAGATATCAGCCGGCTGACGTTATTGGCCTCATGTAGCTGTATCAGTCTATATCGGTATGAAAGGATATGTTGTCCAATATTTTTTTACAGAACACACTGCAGATTGTAATTCTTTTTCTAATTAGATCAGAATCCAGGCAGCATTTTATGATGTATACTAGAAAAAATATTAGTGAAAGTTTACAGTTTCAGTTACCAAATGCCATTTTGGATATATAAAAATACAAAATATAGGCTGATACATCATTGTCTGAATTTATTTTTTTTTACTCCCTGCTATTGGTATCTGCATCAGCCCCAGGAATCCAGTTTCAGTCGGGCTTTAATGAACACTTCCTGACATATGGGGCAGGATGGGTAGCCTCATGGTATTATTGGGGCATTAACTTAGCTAATTTACAACTCTTATGAACGTGCTCTCAAATATGCAGAGGTGTCACTCATCATATCTAAGCAGTTACACTTCAGTTATCTGAAGTTGAGAACATCTGCTGAATTTGACACTAGTGCAAGTCCACTGCATGAAAAGACAGTAAGAGAAAGTTAAGATAAGAATTTGAAAATGTTCTTGCATCATTAATACTGCTTATCATGAGTTAACAGGACTGTTCTTACCCAGTGTTGGGCACAAACGATGTGTCCAGGGTGAGCTTCAGTCCTTGAGCCAGCTACAGACAGACAAACAGACAGATGAGCTAATATTCTATTTCAAAGTGACTGATTATTGATTATTTTGAACGTTTCTAAATATGCGAGCACTTGAATAATGACTAATAACTTGTGTGTTTGACTGCACCTGGTCCTCCATGGTGACTTCTGTGGTGAGTGTGTTGTCTGTGTTCCATTTCTGGGTGAAGTTGAGTCCCAGGTCTTTCACTTTGTACTTGGTCTCCAGGTGGCCTCCTGACTTACCCGTGTCGGTGTTGTTGGAGCCGGAGGTGGCGAACTCCTGCAGGACAAAGAGGGACAGAGTGATGAGGGGGGGAGATGAAAGATGTGAAGGGAAGCAGAGAGGCGCATCGCCACATTAGAGCTCAACAACTACAGAAACTAGTGGCAGAAGGCGAGAGAAAGCATACAAGGAGAGAAAATAAGTGAAAAAAAATGAGAGAAACAAGCATTGCTTCTGTGCTTTTCCTCTGCCACACAATCCCAGTCAGGTTTGAATGGCCGGTTATTTATAAGAAGAACTAGACCTTTAAGATGGAGAAATGAGTTGAAGGAGGAAAACTGAAAATATGGGCAGGAGGACTGTGAGGGAGAGGTCGGTTGTGGGAGTGTTTGCAGATGATGCTGTTACGGCTGCATGGTGTCACTCAGGCGAGCTACTGCTGCAAAGGAACACTTGGCAGAAAGCCTGCACACAAACACATAACTGGTATCACTGGCTTACCCTGCAGTGCACTGTGTATAATCATTACATACGCACACACGCTCTCTCTTACCATCTGACAGGAACGTCCAAAGAAGAAAGCAGAAAAAAAACAGAGAAAAGAGAGAAAGTTAGGGAGAACCACACAGAGTTTACATGAGGGCAGTTTATCCGCTCCCTGGGAAAATGAAAAACAGAGCTACAGAGAGTGGAAACCTGTGAGTTTAGACACAGAGGGAATTCATTTCAAGGTTTTTTTTCAATGGCATGTGGGAAACTCTGTATCCAAGTGCTCATTATGGTTTTGCCATGGCAACAGGTTTATAGCAACACAGCATGTCTGGATCAAACTAAACACCCAGTAGTATTTTTTCCCATCGTGATATAACACGTTGATTGAGAGAAAATAGTAAGGTGTCGCCTGGTCAGGCAGACAGTGTTAGCCTGCTGACTCCGAGTACATGTCAAGCAGCAAACACACTCTGACATGAAGTGCTGCAAGGCCATGAGTCAGCCATTTGATCTACACACCACAGAGTGCTGAGAGAGAGGCCTGAGCATGAAACATAAAGGGATAGCTCGGATTATTTGATGTGGGGTTATATGAGGTATGTATTGAACCGAAGCTAAGCAACGTCCTGCTCTGGACAGGGTCAACAACAAAAGGTATTTTTTTGTTGTTTTTTTCCAGGAAACCACCATTATATAAGCCAAATATTGTTCTCTACAAACCAACAAAACAATCAGTCATTTTATCTCGCAGAAGATGGGAGCTGCTGGTCTACCGCTGCCTCGATCTGTTAGTTATGTCAGTCAGGTGTAAGCCTGGATGGGATCATGTGATCGCTTAGTGTGCATAACCAACAGATGTGGAACTTGTCTGCAACTAATCTTACATATTGGACCCATCAGCCTAATGTTTTTTCATGTATGCTGAAGGACCTCTGTGGTTCTCAATATTTGGAAAAACCTGAAAAACTTATATTTATGACTCCATTAAAAGATTAAGCCATCCAATACAAATATATATTCCTATATGAGCCTACATGATGTTGTTTTACCAGTAAGACTTCCATCATCATCTGTGATGCGAAAACATCAGGTTTTCATACAGCAGACAGAGAAAGAACAAGTGTGCGTTCTCCTACATCTCGCTCCATTATGGATTTATTTCAACCAAACCACCAACTACTTTCTCCGTTAACCTCCAGCACATGGATAAGTACCTCATACAACCCAACTTAAAAAATTCGAACTATTCCTTTAAACACATCAGGCTAACAGAGAAAACAATAGTACTTACAACACCACTCTGGGACTTGGTCTTAACGTCCAGCTTCACAATTCCATATCCTGAGGAGGAAGGACATCATGAAAACTCAAAAGGACAGAAGGGGGGGAAAAATAAATAACTTGCATCCTTTTCTGCACAGCATGGCTCTAAACCAGCTGCAGCAAAAATAAACAGCCTGCTTTTAAAGTGAGAGAGCAAACAAAATCTGATGAGAATTTGTCAACTTACCAAAGCCCTTGCCGAAGATGTCTTTGGCAGATTTCCCCAAGTCTGAGTATGCAGGAGGGACAGCCATTGTGCCTTAGGAAACAGACACACACATTAAGTTTCTGCACAATAATACAACACATATACAAATACACATTTTACTGCTTCAGTCTGTCAAATTTCATAATTAAAGGGATACATTAGCAATCGAGTAGTGTACCTCCATAAAGTTGGAGGGCTCACAAGGGACAGATTTAAAAATGGTCAAACGGATGCAGAAGAGGCTGAAATATCTCAATATTTAGTCGCAGGTTGTGCTCCAAAAATGCTGGAGCCTACGTTTCCCATAATACAACTCCATAGCGACTTTCATACTCCTTCAGTGTAAGACAGATTTTAATGTCTCAGCCCGCTGAGACAATTCTGCCATTGGATATGTTACTATAGATATTAGAGGTATAACACTGTGCTCCAGATTCACAGTTCAGAACATCACAAATCAATTTTTGTCTCATGGTCCGGGCTGGGGCATAGATCACTTTTGTGTTTGTTTTTTTGCGAAGGGGGAAAAAAGGGGATCTGGGTTTTATTAGATCACCTACAATTTGGAATATCAAGAACACTAAAGAACACAGTAGTTTATCTTTATAAATTAACTCAAAATAAATTAACTACGTAAACAGAAATAACTAAATAAATGGATGGATATGCTGCGATAGAAAAGATGGGGAGAGTGTGAGAGTGGGGACGTTTCTATTGCAGTTTGAGTCTCAGTTTGAGAATTATTACACCTTTAATAGATATTATACAAGTGTTATCATAGGCTGAGTAGTACTCCCCACAAGGACTAAACTGATCTTGTGCAAAATTAGTGGAGTGCCCCTTTAAATTTGCTTGAACAAATTCTGCAAACAAATACAAGCTGAATACCTCCTGTGAACACGTGGAGCTCTGCACCTTTGTAGAAGCTGAGCAATGCAACCAAGACAGCACTAGGCAGCTACTATATTCACACACAAAGCACTGATGATAGTGTTTCCTACCAAACATTTACTTGCAACAAACACTATACATGAGTATACATTTTGTCTCAGCTGGGAGACCCTCGCCATCTGGAGGGGGGCTGTCTGGCTGCTGGTGAGATCCAGCTTCTCTCCTCCCCCTCCATCTTCCATGTGAACACTATTGATTGCCTGGCAGCAGTCCATTAGCAAGCAGCAGAGCCTGTTACACTAATGGGACTGATTCTCCAGGAGGAAGTGACCAAAAATGTGCAAAAGCAAATATTTTAAATAATCACACAGGCTTCCAACAGAGAAATGTTACTGCAAGACTGTATTTCAACATTAACAACATCCCTGTTATATGCTGTGTTTGTGAAGGAAAATAGGAAGAGCTATAATATGCATGATGTGTAAAGAAATACTGTGCAAGCCAATGCAGCAGCAGAGCTAACCTAAGCAGAAGCAGGTTTGGTTAGTCAGCAACTACTGTACCACTTCTGCACAGCACTGCACTGCACCGGGCTTCAGACAGTCATCAGGGTCCCCTGGGTCAGTGTGTGTGTGTGTGTGTGAAGAAGACATTTTGACAAGGTGACTTTGCAGGAGGATTCAGAATATCCTACACACTTATAACCTGAATCTGGTTTAATGTTTTACTACTGACGCTTCCTTTCTGTGCTTTGTCCAGCTGCTCCGTCCATTATTAATCTCACCAGCCACATCTTTTCTGCAGAGGTTGGAAACCAGGCTTTACTTAAGGTAATGAAACCTCTAAAGCTAATGAATCTTAATGATCAGGCCAGTGCAGAAAATCTAAATGCAATCAAACCCAGTGGCACTGATTATGGGTAAGGATGATAGTTTCACAGATGTCTAAGTCTGCAGTCAAAGCTCAATCCGGGGACCCTGATGATGCGTCATACGTGTCTCTCTCTACACACACACCCCCACTCACCATGTCCCTTGGGTGCAGGGTGATGACATGACACACAGTTGCCTTTGTTCTCTGTTTGCTTGCATATTCCTGTCTTCTCCTGCTGCACCACACTCCCCACTCCTTTCTGTTCCATGACTCTTCAGAGGAGTGAAATGCAAGGAGGGACAATAGAAAACTTTGGCAACTTGTAACAGCGCACTATATATGTGGCCTTGTCTGCAGCTTCTGTGAATATTACCATGTTTCTTTAGCATGTAGTCAGGGCTCAGAGGTCTCCCTTTTGTGCAGACAACAGCTATTGCATCACATTGTACAGTACATGCGTAGGTCAACACGACGATCGCATGTACTTTGTGCATTTGAACATGATAAGACCTGTGAACGACCCCTGTATGGCACTGAGAGATGACATCTTTATCAGACAAAGAAAACTGATTAGCTGTTATTTAGTTAAAAATGGTGACCTGCCCACTTGTACAACACACAGTACATCATACAGGTAAGTGTCTGTCTGCTAGTATTACATCAACAGCATGTTTAATCAGCTGTGATGCAACTTAATGTCACACATGACACCATTAGGTAAGATGAGCAGAGTCCTGTGTGTACCGTACAGTGATGTCTCTTGCTTTAAGCCCCTGAAAACTTGCTTTCAAATCATCAAGTATTCATTCGTAAAATTAAAGATTCATGACTAAATAAGCAACAGTCAAGAGTTGAAGTTCAGAAACATCCTTATTTGTTGTTTACTGAACCTGCAACAACAGATTTCTTTGGTCACGTCAGCACAAAGGAAACTACATTAACATGTCACCATCTTGTAGGTTAATATGGTGAACTTGTAGCCAACAGTTGTTTATTTACACATCCAGAACTTACAGAACAACTTTAGAGGTTGAGATGTTTCAATACCATTTTTTCCTTTCAATTCTAATTTCGACACCTGAATTTTGCGTATCGTTAGTAATCTGACACTAATGCTTTAAAAATAATATTTATTTATTTTTTACAGATGTATGCTACTAGCCCCTGTATGATGACACGATTGCTATGACCTGGCTCAGGTTTGTAACCTTGAATCATACATACATACAGAGAATGAATACCATAGAACTGACTTCTCCATACAGGGAGGGGGGGGCATGCTGCTGGGAAGTGCATGGAGGTGCCAACTACATGTTCCAACTAAGCCCCACCCACTTCAAACCAGTGAGAAAAACAAGGACAAAACCACAAATGCAGAAATCTCTCAAATAAAATTACCAAGTCTGATCAAACTCTGGCAGAACAACTCGTAGTCCTGTAGGATGCCATTAATCATAGTAAGAAACTGATTAAGAAAACGTGTTTTTAGGGGCTTTTGGATCTCCATCTTTCTCTCACACATAAACACCTGATCTTAAAATTCTCCTGTCCGTCTCTGCTGTCTCAGTGTGCCAGCTGAGCTGCATTTTGCTGACCACGTGCAATTCCTGGACTGTCTTTGTCATTTCACCCGACCAGACGCTCCTTCTCGACTACGTACCCCCTCACCTCCTCCACCACCACACAGTCCATTTTTGACTCTGCCCCCCCTCTTTGCCTTCATCCCTCAGTCTCAACACTCGGCTCTAAATTTAGCTCAGGTGAACCTAACACTACAACGCATGTGACTAGGGTTTCACCATGTGTCCTCCTCCAGGTTCAGCCTATTAAAGCCCCTATAAATATGGATTCATTTGTCTGTATTGTACCTCCACACTGTGTTTATACACAAACACACTCCTGCCACCACCAATACTTTCATGAGCTGCAACCAGATGACAGCCTTGACTGAGCTCAAAGGTTAAAATGACACCCATAAACAACAGAGGCATGTGAAAGGAAAACACCGACCACAGAAACAACAAGATGGTGGCTTAGTTATCAAAAATAAAACAGACAAATTTTAAAAGGCTATGTTTAAAACAAAGTCTGTATTCTTCCAGTGACCTATTTTTCCATGTTGGACTAACGTGGATAGCACCGTCTTATGTGCTTGCAATATAATTTAGTATTAACTTTTTTTAAAGCAGTCATGAAGAACAAACATAAAATTTTGTGACATATTTTCCCCTCATTTAGCAGAGATCTGCTGCTAAATATGCAGTGCAGCTGGTCTATATACACAATGAGAGCAAACTGCCCCTTTCTGGTTGTAGTTATTTTCAGTAGACACATACTGTAAGAGAGTTGTTTGTCCTCTCACAGAGCACTAGTGTGTTACATAAACTACTGCAACTAACAGTTATTTTCATTATTAATCAATTAAGTCGTTTAGTCGATAAAATGTCCAAAAATTGCTGAGACTCCTCATTTACCATCATAAATGACAAAGAAAAACAGCAAATCCTCACATTTAAGAAAAAGATTGATCAGTTATCAATATTGTTGGCACCTAATTTTCTCACAATTGACTAATTGATTAACTATTCTAATAGGTTTTATAAACAGAAAGCTACTCTTGATTCTCACCAGTTCTGCAAATACTTATAATTATTATTATTAAGAAATCTACAAGAAATGGTTCTTTTAAAACAATGTATTGATTAATTGTAAACTACTAAATTAATTGCCAACTATTTTGATAATCAATTAATCGGTTTGAGTCATTTTTTTAAGGAAAAAAAGTGATTTTGGCTTTTCATATGTGAATATTCTCTGGTTCCATTACTCAACCATGACAGTAAACTGAATCTTTGGGTTGTGGACAATTTGAGAGCCTAATCTTGGGCTTTGGAAAACACTGGTAAACATTTTTCACCATTTTCGGATATTTTCTGGACCGGACAACTAATCAATTATTTGAGAAAGTAATCAACAGATTATTCAACAATCATGGCAATAGTTAGTGGCAACCAGACTTAATAAATGTCTAATAAATTATGAAAATTAGTATTGGTTATTCATCTGTCGTGCTATTGAAGCAACTAGAAGAGCAATGATTAATTGAGTAATCAATTTGTGGTAAGCTATTAAATTAATCATCAACTATTTTGATAACTGATTAATCAGTCCGAGTCATTTTAAAAGAAAAATTCTCTATTACAGGTTGTTACATGTGAATATTTTCTGGTTTCTTTGCTCCTCTATGACAGTAAACTGAATATATTTGAGTTGTTAACAAAACAAGACATTTGAGGGCGTCATCTTGGGCTTTGTGAAACACTGAGCAACGTTTTACACCTCTATCTTATGTTTTGTGGACCAAACAACTAATCGATTAAACAAGAGAGTAACACATTAAACAAATGAAAATAGTTGTAAGTTGCAGCCCTAAATAGAATAGAATAGAATAGAAATACTTTATTAATCCCCAATGTCTAACCAATCATAAAAATTGGTATTGGTTATTCATCTGTCTAACTATTTAAACAACTAATAATTTTAGCAATAATTTTGACAGTCAAATAGTCAAATAACAGCAAGATTTTAGCAGTTTAATGATGCAAGACCCCTTGCTAATGAACAGATAGTGAACAAGAAAACTATAACATTGTGCAAACAGACAGTTACCCAACACTTGTCGAACCCTCAGATAAGGTGAAACCAAGGCAAGTGTGTGTGTCATTTAACAGGAGGAATGTCTGGGTGTGAGATAAGGTCAAGTGCAGTCAAGTTACACTAAAACAATTTATAGCTTGAATGTAAAGTGCATGAGGTAGTGATCAGTACTTGTTCCATAGTGTGACCTGTTCAGCATGAGCAGAGTCACATCCACTGGGATTGAAGGTGTACAATGACAACAGCTGGACTGCTGCTGGGTGTGAGCACCTGTTTACCAGTAGGATAGGGTCATATAAGGCTCATTGCATCATCATGTATCGTTATTAGTCAGTTTTTTGTTTTGTTTTTAGCTCTGAGACACTCTAGCATATTAGGGCTGCAACTAATACTACTCATTTTATTGATTAATCAATTAGTTGTTTGGTTGATAAAATGTTGGAAAATAGAGAAAAAAGTTTCCCAAAGGCCAAGCTCGAATCTCTTGTTTTGTCCACAACACATATTCAGTTGACTGTCAAACAGGAATAAAGATGCCAGAAAATATTCAACATTTAAGAAACTGTAATCAGATAATTTTGACATTTTTTTCTTTAAAAAAGAATCGATGATTTATCGGTTGTCAAAGTAGTTGCAGATTATTTTAATAGTTGACAACTAATCGACTACCAGTTGTTGCAGCTCTAATCTATTTCTTCTTCTTCAAGTCAATTACCACAATTTCTTACCCATATCAATTTAATTAACAGTTAAAATAATATAAGTTTCACTTTCACTTATTCCTCCAAGCTGACCTCGATGTTTAATTTGCATTATAAACACTCAGTGTGGGTCACTACTACTACAAGGGCGTGCGTAAAGGTGGCAGTGCCAATAGATACTGTTTCTTGTTCTGTAGCGCTTCATGGACCTTGTACTCCCTGACAAACACTTAGATAAGATGTGTTAACATGATTTTATGGCATTATGATTTATGTCCCATAAGTGGACCAGTATTTTGATCTGCCAGATGCGCCCACCTCTGGTTTTCATTGTTCGGGCGCGTGTAGGACGTCTGTTGTCTGCTGCTGGGTTACCAGTGCTGCAGCAACTAACTTATTCCATCACAAAATCTTTTTTTTTCTTCCAATCAATAAATTACACCCTGTATGTTGCACCGAAACGGTAAAATTTGTTACTTAATTACATTTACAGAGAATGTGTCCCTTACATTTCGGAAACACATTTTGGACATTTTGCTCCCTTTGTGAAGATGTGTTCTCAGTTTATAGTTGTGAATTTCACCAAACTAATGAGTTACACAGGCCTGGACTGGCATTAAAACCAACCCTGGCAAACCCGCTGGCTGCAGCTCTCCCACCCCTTTATGTGTGACTCATATCTCACTGACAGTCAGGGGAAAACTGACAACAGCTAAATCTTCATGCAGATAAATCGACATACAACTTTTTCAAAACAAGAATTTGTTAGGGTCAATTATCTCTTACCTTAACTTCTGTGGCGGAGCGTGCAGACTTTTTCACAGCTCTGTTCGGAGCAGCAGCAGCAGCAGCAGCAGGACACAGTGAAGGAGAAACAGACACACACTGGGCAGGCGCAAGTCAGACCTCCGGCAGAGGGCGGGGCCGTTGTGTAATTGACATTGAGCAAAAAACAAACTTCTCAAAACATGTTCGTATATGTGTCACATGTGTGTTTACCTTTTGAACATTGAAGCTGAGAAAATCTTTGGTGCACGTTATATAGTCAGCCTTGTCTCCTGCGTTTGTCTTCCTGAAAATTATTCTTGCAACTGTGCATATGAGAGTAAGCTTTAAGTAGAAAAATTTGAACATCTAATGTTTTCTTGTAATGTATCTCATTTATTCTAGGAGGATTTCCGTAATTGGGTATTGAATAATAATTTGATTTTGTCACCGTTGATTTATTTGGTTTCATAATGGAGAACAGATTTTATTTTATTTATTTATTTTTTGGTCGACTGTTTCATTTGATTGGACCCCAGATAGTAGAAGATACTGATTTTACACTTTATTTTACTTTTCTTTTATGAACTTTATTTTTTGGGGGGGGAATTTCTCATTTTCCATATGTGATCTCATTTTTGTACTTGTTCCTTTGACTTTTTTTTTCAGTCCTAAGCTGAATTTTACCTGGAAGTTTATATGCTTGTAAAACTTATATTTGCAATAAAGAATTAAGAAAAAAAAAAACGTGCATGACTTCAACTCTTGAATGAGAGCATCTATAACGTGACCAATTTCTCCACGGGGAGTCGGAGTCAAATTCCTTGTATGTGTGCACCTTATACTTAAAAAAACAAAAAGTTTTATTATGGTAAACTAGCCAAATAAATAGCTATAAAATAGATGATAGATTATAGATTATTACTATTACCATGATACATTTTCCACATCAACACCTATATCTACTTATTCCACAAATTGTCACAAAAATACAGCTTTGTCTAAGCTAAAGAAAAAGTATGGTAGGCCTAATTTGAATTATGTTCCTGGATTGCACCAACACAGAACTATGGGGAATAAGATGTTTACAACACAATCACTGAGTTGCCGTAATTTCATATTATTTAGCCAACGCTCGTATGAAACAAGCGTGGGAGCCACAGCTGTGGAAATGCTGCATTTATTTTGGTGTAATAACACTCTAACACCACTCGAGGGCAATGACCTCTGGCTGTAGTCCCCTAAAACCGGGTTTTTATTGCCCTGATGTTCGCCTGTCAGGTAGACCTTAATCTCAGAACATACACGATGCAGCACACTTCAGAAATCAGATGGTAATGGTTTGATTCCGGTTATGAACAGTTCCATTTAGGGCCATAGTTGAGGTCTGTGCGTGGCTGTGGTGCTGAATTAGGAGGGAATCTTTAGGAAACCTGAAAGGCAATACTCAGGGATCAACGATTCCAATAAAAGGGCCAGCAGGATTATCCCAGAAATACACCTGCTAGAACTCACAACTGCCCCAAAGGCAGAGGAACACAGGTAAAAGCCAGCTTGTCAAGACTACTAGCCATTAAACTATGGCGTATGAGTTATGAATTAGATTTAGGTATTGTTATTAATATTATTATAGTATTATTTTCTCTGTATTTATCAGCAATTACTTTATGGCTAGTCTCCAAATTAATTTGGCACAACTTTGATTGCGAAATAGATAGCATTCACACACTATGTGTGGGCTTTCTTTTTATTTCTGATAAACACCCAACGGCTTATCGGTTAAATGATTAAGATTCATTTGGATGAAATTCTCACAGGAAGTTTGAGGGACTGTCTCTCTTCTATCAGATCTAGTTCTGTGTGCAGCCGCGCCGTTGCCATGGTGACGAATATTGAAGCAAGTGTTGATACCTTAGCGTCATCAGTCTGCGTGAAGAAAATCCTCAACTGATAAACAAGACAATACCAAAGGTAAACTAATTAAATTGGTTACTGTATGCAACTTAACCTGTTGCAGCTGTTTGGCCGAAGTTTTAATTGCAAATATTTTCATTATACGCATGTTTGTTTGGTTTCTGAGCAGGACATTCGTCGACAGAACCTGTGTTTATTATCAGCTAGCTAACTTTACAACAAGCTAGGTAATTAACTAGCTATAGTAGGACACCGTTAAATGATGTTAAGCGATATAACGCTGGATTACAGGGAGTATTCATCGGTGTTTTATTCTCAAGAATGACCCAAGTGTCTATTCATTAATTCATCCATCCATTCATTCATTCATTCATTTTAAGTGTCACTACACTATAGCCACCACACCTCTGCCTCAAAGTGGTACATAAACTTTTCTTTCCACTAACAGATAATTTAGCAGCCACTCAATTGTAAACCATTACTTTGTTTTGTTTTATATTTTACCAGCATTTGGCTGGTGACAATTTACCGCCATGACCTATATATATATATATATATATAAAAGTAATTCCACGACCTGTATACCTAAGGAAATCAGTGGTTAATTACTGCCTTGCTTGTCATTAAGTATCACTAACCACTCGTCATCTTATCTTATATTATCATTTTATTGTGTAAAATCTGTTTTTGTTTTACTTTGGTTATAATTCTTACCTGATACTGAAACTTGTCACCATTTTTTTCAGATGTGTGAAGGACCTTCATCAATATCTGGGCCTATCCCCCCAGACCCTTCCCTGTTTCCTCAGTATTACAAACGACCTGCTTCAGGTTAGATGCAACCATGGGACTCTGCAGTACATATAAAATCCACCTTAAAACATCATGTGTTGTTTTCTAGTGATCTTGGGCATTACGCTTAATATCTGTGAGACAGATGTCTCCCTTTGTTAAGATATCACACCAGCACAACTTGAATTGTTGGATATTTATTTTTAATTTAATTTTTTTTTTTTTTTTGAGTTATTCTATTGACATCCAGGAGTTGCTTTAATAAGTAATGCCCCAGATCCATCGCATGTAGGAAACTGCTACTTTATAGTAACACATTTTCATCGTGTTTGAGCATTTTGACAACTCATCGTTTTATGAACCAAACATTAGCCTCAAGTCATCTTGTTTTGTTTTTCTTCCTTTAAACAGCTCGTGGCCGTTTAGAGGGAAACCATGATGGGACGTTGGCCCTGCTCTCAGGGCCACTCGCTCCAGATCCTCTGTTGCACCCTGGCTGCTACAGTGCTCGTACCCCGGCACATCGTCCCCGTATTGGCCCCGATGCCACCCATATTCTGGAACGAGGACAGAGAGGAGTAGTGGGGGAACTACTCAAACTAGACGGTGTCTCTATCACCCCTGTTCCCAAACAGAGTAAGTGCAGTTGATTGAATACATAAAAGAGTGTCTCTGTTTTATCTTGAAGGATGGTATCAGTATATTTTCATTTTGATTGAGCACAAAATTTATTTAGCTTTTGCAATTCTTGACCTTTAGAACAGCGGGTACATGACTTTGGTAAAGAGAACGTACGTCGGCTCAGAGAGATCCAGAGACGCTGCAAAGAGCAGGAGGCTGAGAGAGCACAGTCTCGTGCGGTTCCAGTCAAAGCTCTTTGGACCTCCACTAAATACCAGAATGTCCCATCCAGGGTGATGGTCCAGCTACAGGTAAAGAAAGGCTCTGTGAAAGATGGAAGTCCTGGAGTTATTAAGATTTCCTCTGAATCACTTTTAATCCAGTCTCTTTTGCAGGTCTCTAGTCCGACCGTTAAACCTCAGTGCCAAAAATTTCTGAAGGCTCACTCCAATGGTGGATCTACTGGACCATCAAGACCACACTCCAAAACCTCAGAGGACCAGAACTTACAAGTGGGACTTGTCAATATTATTATTTTTGATACCCACACTATAAAAGCTATAGATCATTGATTTCACCATATTTTTACTGTTAATGAATTTGAGAAGAGAACAGTATGGCTTGCAAACATGAATGTGTTTCGCTCACTTTGATGTGTGTCTGCAATGTTTCCTTGCAGTTTTAATTCCATACAATGTTATATGTGGATACAGTTACAGGTGCAAGGCCAGTCCATAGACTTTATAAGACATAATGCCCGGGCTGCAGGAAAAACTGTGATGCGTCGGTCGCAATCACTGACAAACCTCAAAGATAAACCTATCCCCAGTGCAGTCAAAGGACAGGTGCCTCAGTAGTGAGTATTCCTATTCCACAATTTACCTCCTTACCTTTCAATCATAATCTAAACAAACCAAAGTAGCCAATAGTGACCCTTCCTACGTCCCACACCTTTTGTGCTGTGCTCCAATAACAGTTGAGCAGACTTGGTACCACTGTCAACTTTCTCCTTGTTCTGTAAAAACTCCATATAGGGGCAAATGATAGCTAGCTAAATTAAAGCGCTAATGATTGATGTAGATTAGCTTGGGTTTTTCTAACATTAGCTAACTAATGCTTTTACAGGTCCCACAACAACATGTTTTAGCCATCTTCAAAATTTGCTTTTCTTTTCAACATAGATGAGCTTTGCACATAGCTAATCTAATCCTGCATTCATGTGTGGTTGGATTAATCTGCAAAAGTGGCTTTCACGTCATGTGTGCAGAAACATGGCAGAGGAGAGTAAATGTTTGGTTGATAACTTTAATGAATTCATGTATTGCATATCATATCTTTTGCTCACATAGAATTTGTAACATGGTATTAGGTTGTAACTGTCAGTTACTTTCTACACAGACTGACCTAGATCAGATGGAGAAGTTATTCATTTGCATTAACCCTAATAACAAGTCAGATAAAGCAATAATTTAGTGGTTTAAGGAAATGTACTGGTGCCGCGTCCATATTGCTTTGACATTACGAGCTAAAAGTCCATGAAAACACCATAATCGACTTTTCAACTCTGGAAATGGACCACCAGAGGAGCCTGTGAGTGCAGTGTTAGTGCAGGAAAGAGTCAAAGAGAAAACTGACTGAGGTATCAAGCTTCCTCAACTGTCTTTGGAGCACAGAGCCAAAAGGGCTGGACTTTTGGCAGTTTTTGACACCATTTTACTGCTTTTGCTCATTTTGATCTATCTTTTCATTCATTTCATTCACACATGAACACACACCCAGTCTTGAGGAAAGGAAGGAGCAGTGGCTCAAAGAGGAGGAGGAGAGGAGGAGGAACACACCTGATCCTTCAGCCCCAGCTGGTCACACCCTGATGCCTGAGAATGAAAGACAGGAGACACTCAAGTCACTCAAAGAGAGTATGTCTCTGTTGCTCTTTATTTCTGTTCTTACTGGTGATGACAACATTAAAGCACAACATGTATAGTGAGTATTTGCTTGTCTAATTCTTTTTGTTGTTGTTTTTTTTCCCCTCAGCCCATCGCTCCCTGGTGACTGAGCTGCTGTCGCTGCCTCTCAAAGCTGATAATCTGAGTGTTCGCTCACGTCGAGCTCATCTTGATTGCAGGCTTTCTGAAATTGAGGAGGCCATTAAAATATTCTCCAGGGACAAAGTTTATGTAAAAATAGATTCCTAACACATGAGGAGGAGGAGGAGAGAGAGGGAAGAAGAGGAGATGGCCCTGAAAATCCACTGCTTCAAGATTAATTTTAATTTTGGTAGTTGCATAATACTGAACCTTGTAAAATAGATCATTATTTTAATGTTATTTTTTTGTAAATTGATAAATATGTATTAGAAACTGAGTGATTATTACATAAAGCCAACTGATTATAAAAATGCTACTGAATAATATGCAGTTTTCCCTTGGAAGAAGAAATGAACAGATGGACTGTAAACCTAACTGTAAAAACAATTATATCATTTTGTCTTTGTGTAAAACTGGTCGGTGGTTTGTAATAATGAATGATTTTGCAAAGTCATGGTATATTTTATAATATTTTTAAATCATTGGGCATTAAAATGTGCAATGCAGTATGTTGCCAAGCGCCAAAGAAGTCTTTTGTTCCATCCCAGTTGGAATGGAAATAGGGAACTTGGGCCCACGCACTGCTTTGAAGCAACTTTTTTTCCTCTTTTTTATTCAGTTATCACAAAGGGATATGAAAATCATGAGGGATGTAGTTAGTAACAACAAAGGAACAAGAAAACAAGACAAGAATAAGAATGGTTACATACATATTTAAATTATAGACCATAGTCCCGGTGGCATTTTGATTTGTCTTTTTTGTGTTTCAAAGTACAACTTTATTTCATGACTTAACTGGTGAATATCAGGTTTCACCTCTTAGAAGATTCAAAATAAATTCATGGCTTCTGTCCAAATAATAATTTTGCTATAATAAAGAATATCTCGTATCTGTAAATAATTGTATCCAAAGATGTAATTTTATTTATTTATCAATTTTATTCTCAGTCATGAAACATATCTCTCTTTTTCTAAATGAACAGTTGAATGAGTGTTTTAAAGAAATATTCTATACCTAACCAAAGTAATTTTACATATGAGAGGATGGTCTTCAATTTTTACAGTAGTTGTGTTCTTTATTGCACAAGTTCTAACTAATAAAAAAAAGAAAATTAAAATAAGAAAAACACGAATAGATTTGTATCGCCAGTGAGGTAAATAAATTAAAAAGTACGATAAAAAATATTTATGAAAAAAAGAAAGAAGTCTTAAAACTACCGAATGACCGATGGCTGAAAGACGTAAAGAGGACGGTGCGTGCGTAATACGTCACACGCACGCACGCACGCTCCTCTACGTCTTTCAGTCATTGTTCAGGTTGAGCTAGCAAGGGTGCTAGTTAGATGAGCCAAGATTTTAAAGAGATCTCAAGTTTCCCTGCATGCATATAAACGTTCCTAAATATCATACGGACATTTGAGAGCTTGTTAAATCAACAATGAGCAAGAGGAAAGCGCCGCAGGAATCCCTGAATGAGGGAATAACAGACTTTCTTGTCGGTACGTGAAGAAGTGTCCCACGGTTGAGCTTAGCTAACAGCAGCTAGCGTTACAGCTGGGTTGTTTTCAATTAAAAATAGCCACCAAATAACTTTGCATAAGTAGTATATGCGTAAAAATATGCTAAATGGCGTTGTGGCGTTCTCGTGTTTGTCATCTAGTTTGCTTGGAGTTGATATCTGAGCGTCTTGGCTCTGACTGCTTTGTCATTTAACTGTTAAATCCCCTCAGCTGACTTGGCAGGTACCAAAAATAGTAGCAATGAACTACAGCAGTGTGATATAAATACAAAGCCATAATATGTCCTACTTCTGTTTCCAGAACTGGCCAACTATGAGAAAAACGTCAACAGGGCAATACACAAGTACAATGCTTACAGGTAAGCGTCTCGAGCCTCAGCAGTAAGGTTTCTACACTGTTCATACAACAACGTGTGTTAAAAAATATAAAGCAACTGAAACAATACATGTAAGGTGCATAAACAACATGCACTCAATTGCTCGTTAATAATGTGTACTTAGCTAAAACTACGGCAGTCCATGAACTCTTACTGACATAGGGCTGGGTGTTATGGCTTGTAAATTACATCTATATTTTTAGGCAATTCCATGATCAATATCTTAGTAAACAAATTTTCTCTGCAACAACACAATATAAATTGTCACATAATGCAAACATAAGATTATTTTATGGAATATGATGCATTGTTGTACATTACACTACCTAACTGTAAGGGCAAAGTCAGATATCACTTTTTTTTCAATCAACATTACGACAATATTGTAGGGATGACTACTGGTCTTTTCATAAAATATTAACACAGTGATATCAGTAATGTGGATAATAGTGACTAAGTGGGTGATGGCAAATAATAGAACAGTCTGGAAAGTTCAGAAATTTGCATGACTTTACTGTAATGCAGGCCTTAAAACAAGGAAAAGACAACACTTTTGCCATTTCTCAATATTATGATATCCAAAATGCAACACAGTTCAAGAGCACTTCAAACTGCATCCTCCAAAATAAACATTCAGTTGAAATAACACTGGAAATCTTAACATTCATGGAGGTAGGATTTATTGCAGGGTCTTAGGCTGCATTCGTTTAAGCTAGTGCCAAGTAAACTGGCAACTGAGTATATAGTACATTTGATGTCATCTGAAGAGGAGAGGAGATTTGATTAGTAATTGTGATAAAACTTGCTCATGTAATTGTACAAAGAGGTTCTGTTGTGCTTCTTCATACAGGCTATCTCTTGCATTTCATTTATACTGAACCATATATTTGTATTTTGTATTCCCTGTCTAGGAAAGCAGCATCTACCATCTCAAAGTACCCTAACAAAATCAAAAGTGGTGAAGAGGCTAAGAAACTGGTATGTGCACTGAATTTGGTTTTGTGGCCTTCAGTTGTTGCCTTCATAAAAAAAAAAACACAAGTTAATTTTTTATACATAGCAAATATGTGAAAATCTGACTTGCTGAAAATGGTCCAGATACAAAATGAAATTTTGTGTAAAAACTACAAACTGGACACAGATAAGTGTCACGTGTCTTGCATGTCTTCATACATACTGATACATCCTTTAAACATAACAGTTTTGTGTTTGCATGTCCACACTTTTTTCCACTTGACTTTTTTTTAGAAAATTGATCAGATTGATTACATTTCAAAGCCACAGTGTAATATTTCTCTCTATATTGAACTTGACTGGGAGAGAATATTTGATCTTCACTGCTTTTAGACAATTTGTTCCAGTGTAATGGTGCTTGGAAACTGAAATTGACTCCATCATAATTTGTCTTCACTGTCATTAATTGTGCTCGTGTTGTTGTCTGATGCCCTCTGCTGTAGCCTGAACATGTTTGTCAACAGCTACTCTGCACATCTTATGTAACTGCTTCAGATCGCACTACACACCACCCTCATGTTTGTTTTCACATTTCAACAGGATGGTGTTGGAGCTAAAATAGCAGAAAAGATAGATGAGTTCCTTCAAACTGGCAAACTAAGGAAGCTGGAAAAGGTGAGTATTGCGGCGTGAGAAAACATAATTGATGCCACACTGTTTATGTGGGTAATAATGGCTCACACAGACTGATGTACTTCTACATTTTAGATTCGAAATGATGACACCAGCTCCTCCATCAATTTCCTCACCAGAGTTACTGGAATTGGGTATGTCTCAAGTGTTATTAAATTAAATTAAAAATCAATTAAATGTTTAATATGGACATTCACACTGAAATGCATTATGAATAATGAGAATGCAACAGCTGGCCAATTCAGTGACCACTTCAGAGAGGCAGAAGTTTCTGAGATCATTTTGTTCATAGATCAAAGATTTGCTGTATGTGCTACATGTAATAAACTGCATCTCTTGAATCTTGACTTTAGCCCTGCTGCCGCCAGGAAGTTCTATGATGAAGGGGTGAAGACGTTAGAAGGTTTGTTGAGCAATTTACTCACTACAGTTGTTCAAATATTTTGTTTAAAGCTACTACAAAGAACTCTAAAATTGTGCTGATGTCGGAGGCTGCTGTGGACAAAAGCAGTAGTGTTTCCACCTTAATAAACATAAAATATAAGCTCAAAAATTAAGTTATAATGAAGAAAAATCTATTCCTGTTCTTTTTAACTGGCTTAAGTACTACTGCCTGTGACTCCATGTGAAAATGTAAACACAGGCTTGTTTCATCTGATTTCAAGGAGGATCTGACCAGGTGGCAGCCATTAAGACTAACTATAGAAATAGCCAGTCTTCTCACAGATGGTCTTGTTTGCTTATGTGGGTCATATAGAGGCATCAGTATTAAATCGAGACTGTTTCATAACTAGTAACCTTGTAGTAGTTTTAATATCATTCTTCCTCTGTATGACATCCGTTATATGGCAAGCTCAATAAAAGTTGTGCTCAATGTACATGTAGCTTTGGTGTTAGTTCTTCTTTCTTTATCTTTTGCTGTATTTTTAGATCTGAAAAAGATTGAGCACAAGCTAAACCATCATCAGCAGATTGGACTCAAGTAAGTTTGGCTGAAGACTCTGAATGTTTTTTAAATGTTTAATTAATCAGTATCAAAATAAACTCAGTTTGAATATCTTTAAGTCTTCCTCTATTGATACATGACCTGCGTTTATTGAAACCTTTTCCTGCTTTCAGGTACTTTGAGGAATTTGAGAAAAGGATTCCACGAGCTGAAATGGAAAAGATGGAGGTGAGTAAGCATTTACATTTTTCTGCTTTCTCCAAATTAGATTTATTTTAAGTGTTTTTTAACGATTTGTATGTGTTCTTACATCATATTCTTTGCGTAGGCTCTCATCCTTGGAGAGTTAAGGGATATCGACCCAGACTATATTGGAACAATCTGTGGAAGCTACAGGAGAGGTAAAACTGTCCCTTTAAATTTATTACAGCTGATGTTCAGTTCATGATAGGAGTTCAGACTCTGGTAATGACATTGATTCACATGTTCATAATATTCAGGTGCTGCGTCAAGTGGTGATATTGATATTTTGCTGACCCACCCAGACTACACCTCTGAGACTGAGAAGCAGGTGAGACTCTTCTCTACTTCTCCAGTTGTAAATACAGTGTTTTGCGTTTTCATTGCAGTTGTCTTTTATGTTTTTGAAAACCATTTTGTTCGATTTATCTTCTTTTCTTTTCAGCCCAGGCTCCTCCATGCAGTGGTCGACCATTTGGAGTCCATTGGCTTTGTGACTGACACGCTGTCCAAAGGGGACACCAAGTTCATGGTGAGGCCTGGGCTTATTTTCTCTCATGTGCTCAGCTGGTGTCATGATTGGTAACACGGGTAGTACAGTAACTATACTCAACCCATTAAGTGCATAACTGTGGTGATGATATGCTGGATCTTGTTTTTCTAGGGAGTCTGCCAGCTGCAGGACAGTGATGAAGATGAGGAAGAATACCTTCACAGGCGTATTGATATCAGGTGCCCTAATTTATATTGCTCTCAGCATTTACAGTTTGGGCTTTTAAAGGTAGAGTACATAGGATTTTATCAGTTGCTGTTTGTAAACTCCTCTCCAGCTCAACAAATGAGAAAGCAGCTGTGGTTAAGAAAGCTATAGAGTGAATGAAATGAGAGACATTAGCTACAACAAAACAGTTAATCAGAGAAAGAAAATGTTATTTTCAGATTGTTTTAAAGCAGTTTTGTTCTAACTCACAAATAAATATACCCACACTGCACAATACCAGATTTTGTATAAATGCAGTCAAAGCGAACCTTCATCCAGTCGCTGTGTCTTTAGTCTGCTCCGCCTGTGTATGTGGGGTAGGGCTACAGAGAGACAGAGACAGCGGTGTAACCGTTGGTCACTACGTTTTTATAGAGTCCTGACCTCACAACCTGCATGCTGTTGTTTGCTGTGGGCTACACACCGCTGCCTAAAGGCTGACAACTCATCAGTGTCCCGAGCACATCAAAATATGAGAAAATAAGAAAATACAGGCAGAGGGCAGGGTCTCTCCAGACACTACCACACACACTAGTTCATGATTGAGAATGATTATTTTTATGAGTCTATACATTGCTTTTCTTGATTAATTATATACAAATAATAAATCAATTTGATGCTTAAGGGCACAACAACTGCACCGGCAATAAATATTAGGCTCTAAAATACAGCATTTTACCACATTTTAATTTTACTTCTTTAGAAACCATGCCCACTTTTGATCTTTTATCCAAATACAGATACTGATAATTTTGTTCGTTAAACACGTACAGATAATGATGTCTCTGTGCACGTTTACTAAACTGGATATACTGCAAAAACAGAAAAGAGACAACCTTTATTTTTAAATTCTTTTAACCAATCGTTTGTTCCTGCTCTCTAACTGTCCTTCCTCCATTCCCTCAAGGCTAATTCCCAAGGACCAGTACTACTGTGGAGTTCTGTATTTCACTGGAAGTGACATCTTCAATAAAAACATGAGAACTCACGCTCTGGAGAAGGGCTTCACACTTAATGAGTACACCATTCGACCACTTGGAGTCACTGGTGAGTCTCAGTCAAATATGACACATGAACCTGCTGAACTGTGATCCAGATCTGTGTGACTTCTGGCGTCTGTTGGTTAGCAATGATTCATGCTTTCAGCTTTTTAATATTAGCTATTTTTGTTCATGTCATCTGTTGAAGGTATGGCAGGAGAGCCTCTGTTGGTGGATAGCGAGAAAGACATCTTTGATTACATCCACTACAAATACAGAGAGCCAAAGGACCGCAGCGAGTGAAGCCAAGGACAGCGTACAGATACATCTGTATTAAAGCTGCAGCCGAGCAGATGTGTGTGTTAGTGTGTTACTCTTTTATATACAGTTCAATTCAAGCATGTTATTGAGAAGAATACAACTGTGAAAGTCATTTTAATTATTTGTTTGGGACATTTTTTTCTATCAAAGGTTGAACTCATCACCATTCATGAAATTTTAACCACATGCTCTGTGTAACAATATTTAAATTTTGTTTTTATTTTAAGTTAAATTCTCATGCATTTTCATGAAAGCTTTTGGGCTCAGTTTTTAGTCAAATTTGTAAATCATACTCTACAGTAATTTATTTCTTTTCCATCACTTGTACATTTAATATTTGATATACCAAAAACAGATTATAATGTAACCTGAAAGGAGCAATCCTAATGTGGACTGACTTCTGGTACAGTTGTTTGTTCATCCATCATGAATGAATGAATGACAACCATGATCATTAAAGCATTCTGACAGTAGTGCTTTTTAACACTGGTGAAGTTGTGCAAAGGTCTTTTAAGGTGTAGTTAAATATGCAGACAACACAGCAGTCTCAGTACTATATTTACGTGCTTTATTTTTTTATTTTCTTATTATCTCATTCACTGTGCGAGAAGTGAAAGTCAAAACCTGTAGAATTTATCTTCTAGTGTGGACAAACTAATAAGAAGAAGAAATACAACAATGCAAACAGAATTCATGGTTGATGGGCTCAGTTTCTGGTTGTGGACAGGAATTTGGGACAAAATGATTGATAGATTGAGACAAATGAGGATATCCATTTTCCCCAGTTACTGATTGATGTGTGAATATGATTATTGTATGTGGTTGTGTGAAAATGATTACCTCTGTGTGTTAGGTCAAGACATTGTAGTATCTTCAGTGCTTTTCAGGGGGACATTTTGAAAGCAGTAGATAAAAGTAATAAAGTTAACCAGGTAATTGAAATGCTGTATCTTGGTGATACATATTTGAATTTGTAAGAAAAAAACCTAAATGTTAGCATTAGTACTTTAATTCAGTTTGGTATCTGGATGTGTGCCAACATTTTAGAAAATATTTAAAGGGGAAAAAAACATGGGAAGCAATGGAGTTGTGTGTGTTTTCTCAGGCTGTTAACACCCAATTGTTAACTCTGAGCATGTATGAGAAATAAATGAGTTTTTAAAAAAATGATCAATTTTTTTTTTCATTTTCACTTTGTTTTTAAAATCTTATGAAAAAAATGAAAATGTGTTTATTTTAGTCTTAATATACAGTCTTTTCTCGCGTAATGTGATATTGCAACAGCGTGATTATTATGGCAGTATAAGACGTCTTTTTTCATGTTATGGCAAGAAACTTTACCTGTTCTAACGACATAGATTATCTGGGGATTTACACAATACTGAGGATTAGGGCTGCAGGTGTTATTTTCATAATCAATTAATCTGCTGATTGTTTTCACAAATAATCGTTTAGTCATCTTCAAATTGTTTTTATCCAACCAAAAGTCCAAAACTTAAAAATTCTATTCACTAGATGTAAAAAAAAATTAAAAAAAGTTAAAAAGTAGAGAAAGGAAGGGGGAAAAAACTTATTAATAGGTTTAGGCTGAAGATTTGGAGAAACAGAAACCTTTTTGAATGTCTGCCATTGATAATGTATTAAACATCAGTAGTTACATAGTAAATAATATTTTTGAGATGAGTATTTTGCACTTGAGTATTTTCCTAGTACTAGTACTTTGACTTGTAATTGAGTAATACTTTAGTAATGTAACAAATGTACTTGTACTTGAGTACAGATTTTCAGTACTCTTCCGCCCACTGCGAATTGCACATAAAACATTCTGACAATGAAAAAGCTATAGTAAAAACAAAAAAACAAAAAAAACATTCAAACAAGCCACGGGGCAACTACAAGTAAAGAAATAGAACCAAATAGAAATAAAACATAAATACGTATATAAATAAATTAATAATAAAAAGGAACACATGTATTAAAGGCACAATTTGTAAATGCATAATTTACATACATACTTAGCAGGAAACACAAAAACACAGTTTTTATGGACACCTTATTGTGAAAAGATTTAATAGTTTTCACGTACCGTTCAAATTCTGTAATTCTGTAACATTACATTTTTGTATACAGAATTTGGCCAGAATAATCAATAGATTTATGATTTCTGCCTTTTCCTATTTTTTTCTTTCTTTCTTTTTTGTTTGTTTGTTCGTTCGCTTGTTTGCCATATAACCACACAGGTTAATAGGGTTTTTACATCGTAACAACATATTAACTTCTCCCTTTATCGACTTGATATTCTAACCATAAATTAAAATATTACACAAGTAATGTTTCTTGTTATAACGAAAAACACTGATAAGTTATAATGTTATATTGTCTTAAGTGATTCACGTTAGGTACGTTTTCTTGATTTTATTAACATAATTGTTATCAAAGTGACAAAATCATATAGTTTGTATCCTCAATGGGGTATGCAAAGAATACAATATTATTAAATCGATTTATCACATATCCTACCATGATGCTGTCGCCATCCGTGAGGCATGGACTGTCATGGCACGAGCAAGTTATTTACATTGGTTTCCTCGGCAACGGTCTTGCCGCAAAGCCTGATGGTCTGAAATAAAATGCTGGCAGAAACACCGGAAAGATAGGCCTGATTTAGCCAATGACAGCACCCCATACATTAATATCAGCCAATGGGAAGCCGTCTTAGCAGCAGTCTTTTACCGCT
This sequence comes from Lutjanus campechanus, assembly GCA_027495735.1. Taxonomy (NCBI): domain Eukaryota; kingdom Metazoa; phylum Chordata; class Actinopteri; order Lutjaniformes; family Lutjanidae; genus Lutjanus; species Lutjanus campechanus. The sequence continues at coordinate 33,836 of JAJHUR010090808.1, forward strand.
ACACACCCACATTACTTTTGTGTCAACCACTTCGCGGGAGTTGTCACTACAGGAGCGGTCGTCTCTTTAAAACTAGACGAACACTACACGGAGAAACTAGAAGGTAAATTTAAAAACATCGCATGCAGAAAATAATAAGGTGGTTAATTTAAATTCTTTTAAGTGTAATTGAAGCAACAATATCTCTGCACGGTGGTTTTTCTTCCTTTTGCGGGATGAATGAGCAGCTAGTTATCGAGATTTAACGGTCAGCTAATCAACAGCTCATCATCGCTAAATATGCATGTGCTGAAGTGATGTTAGTAAACGTTTCTCCACATGACACTGTACTTTGGTTAACGTAAAGTCATATTTATGCAAAGCCTTACATTATTATGAAAATAGGGTGTTTATATTTCGGGTAAATTTGAGACGATTATCTCAAATGTCTTGCGTATCCATAGAAACTACGCAGCGCGCGCATCCAGCGAGATTGCCGCTGATGGAAGTTGTTATGCAACACTTGTAGAAAAGGCTAGTTCAGATATTATGTGTCAGATATTATGTAATAACAGCTTCTTCGTCACCAATTAACTGTTTCTATCTCTTAACTGGCTGACCCGTTATGCTGTCCATACACTACCGTTTTAACCAATCGATAATGGAGACTGTTGGATGTTCAGGGTCTAGAGTCGATTGCATTGTGTGTGTTGAGTGTGTGTGTGCCAATGCGCCTGTGAAGATGATGAATCCTCCGCTGTGTTTTGGTTTCCCAGGGCAACCATGTCTGAAAGGAAGGCAGTGATCAAAAATGCCGACATGTCGGAGGACATGCAGCAGGACGCCGTGGAGTGTGCCACACAGGCCCTGGAGAAGTACAATATCGAGAAAGATATCGCTGCATACATCAAAAAGGTAATAAAAAACACTGCTGAGGAGTCCAGCATCTTCATTCAGTCCGGTGGGAGTAAAGTGTTACTTAAATCTACGGATTTGTGAGCAGTCTAATAATTCTGTTAAACTGACAGCTTTTGCAGTGATGTAAAGCTATTTTGCACTCTCTAAACAACCATCCCGTGCATCATTAATGCGACACACTAAAGAAGGACCACTATATCATTTTACCTGCCGGATTTTGGTCTTTCACAGCTAGGGCCCGACTGATGATGGATTTCTGGAGCTGATGCTGATACTGATATTAGGAATTTTAAAAATTGCAATATTGATATGTTAACCAACATTCTTTATACAGAATATAATTTACAGTCAATAGAACATATACACAAACATATATTTTGCGCTGATTTACATTTGCGACAAAAATATAATGGAGACAGTTTTAGTTTATTGGTTAACCTTATTATCCAAAATATATCAGGGTTAGTGTTATAACGTTCTCTCTATAAATAAAAGTAATCTGCATTATGTTGTTTTGTTTGGTAATAAAAGTTTCATATATATACCAATACTAATATATGTGTGATAGGACAATATCTTGCCGATAATATCACTGAACTGATATATCAGTCATATCAGTATCAGTGTATATGTTGTCCAATATGCCTGGATATGAAACCTTTTAGCAGAACATAACAGACGCTTGTAAGATAATGCTTGTACACTTAAAATATGTATGCATAAAGAATGTTGGCCTATAAATATGTCATAATTTTTTCCTCCCCAATATCTGTATTGTTTCAGCCCCAAAATATCAGTTGGGCTCCATTACGCACTTAGCCTGGTGTTAGCAATTGTTTCCACTCTTCCTGAGGAAACCTGTTCCTCTTGTGCTGACTGTCCTGCAGAAGCCACATGCCCACATTTTTCTCTCCATGGTGGTATTCCTGCTCAGTATAGGGAGGGGCCCTCCTCACTATAATGTATAATTATCATAGTAATGGTTTAAAAACTTGAGTATAGCTGGATATTCTCTTTCATGCACTCCTGAGTCTTAAGAGTATATCTTCTACAGCTGATTGTGTTGTTTTGTGTTTTATGAGTGTGTTTTATGTATTTGCAAAATTGGCCATATGATAAAATACAGTATTTTACGAGGATAACTGACAAGCGATTCATTCACTTTAGTATAACAAAACTAATTGGCTAGAGAATCAGCTACTAATAGGTGGAGTAAGAGATTCTGGAGAAAGATTGTTTATTGAGTCTCATTTCCAGGTCATCAAGTACAGGTGATTGGGACTGGCAGCTACTGAGTCCCTCAACAAAACAATAAGACTCATCAGTCAACCCAATCCAAATCGTTGGTATTAAACAACCTGGGGATGAAACTAAACAATCAACTATCTCTCTCTCCAGATTCTTGTATTCCACCTGAACTGCAATATACGTGTTAAGACCTAATTAGACAATATTTTATAATTATCACACTGGCCAAAATTCTAGATGCCAAGTTTGTCACAATAAAGCATCTAGCTCAGGCTGGGGTCCAAACACTAGGCAGGTAAAAAAAAATTCTCGTTCATTTCTCCTGGCTACAATCCCATGACTGGACAAAACTAAGTGTCTCTGTAAAATGTGATGAGGCTTTTAATAAAACTCAAAAGGTGTTTTGTCACTTGTTTTTACTCCTTACCATCTACTATACTTCTGTGCTTCATTTAGCAATATATTTTTCTTCTGTCCAAAACATATGATGAACACAATGTGTTTTTGTCCCACACAGGAGTTTGACAAGAAGTACAACCCGACCTGGCACTGCATCGTTGGGAGAAACTTTGGCAGCTATGTGACTCATGAGACCAAGCATTTCATTTACTTTTACTTGGGTCAGGTGGCCATTCTGCTGTTCAAGTCCGGCTGAGGGAACACGTTTCCTCAACATCAGCTGACCACATATACAGTACTGACTGACTCGACAAAGGCACTTATCATTCCTTGGCAAGGGGCCGCTGCCTTTTTCTGTGCTGCTTTCTACTTTGTTCTGTTTTTGAGGATAAAACAAAAACCGTGGCCATGTTAAAGAGATGAAACACTTGTATTTATTTTTGTCTTGTTACATTAGACGTCATTTTTTAATTAAAGCATAGCTTTTAAGCTGTTTGGGTCCAATGCCTGGTGTGGTCATTTCATTGCACATTACATGCTTAATGACAATCCCATGATGAGATACTTGTCATGTTCTAAACTGTGTTGTTCATTGTGGTGCTGATATGAATACATTTGTAGTATTAACAAGAAAATGGGATGGAATCAAGTTGCAGTAGCCAGGTTAGCACATCCATTTCCCCTTTATATATATATTTGACATTTCCATCATCTGGAAAGACAAGTAATAAACACTCAGGGACATCAAGCAACAGTCTTACACACTATGTTCAGGTCAGCAGTTCAGTATGAGTCACTGCACTATGCAAGCAGCTCTTTTTCAGAGAAGCATTAACCTTGAATGCTGCTTTCAGCCCATTACTGATGTTCACTTGTAGTTAGCTGCCAAGAGTTTTCAGCAGACAATATAAAACTGATGATAAATTCCCCAATAAAAACATGAATTTACCATTTGAACTGTGGAAGTTTTTTGTTTTCTTCTGAGATGTTGCAAGCTAATGACTTACCTGGCAAGGAAACAACCATACTATATACACACTCAATTTCAGGACAAACGAGGCAGGAGAGGGCAAAAGACAGTGGGTGTTAATCTTTATTACAACACACTTAGAAAACCAGCTTGTGTGGGTAGACACCATTAGACAGACAGAAGGAAGAGTGCAGGTACCCTTTCATCTGTGGTACTTTCTTGATGAGGGGCAGAAGCTGAGCATCAACAGCTTTCTGGTCCTCCTTCCTCTGCTCTGTCAGCTGATACTTCTGCAAATATAGACAAGGAGAAGAAAACCAGTGAGCCAGGCAACAAGCAAGTTATATTGTCACAGGTCAACCGTGTATTCTGAGACAATATGACAGGTAGTTTACCTCTTTTTCTGTATCAAAGATCTCTCCCTCCTGGTGACGGGGCCTCCTCAGCTTCTTCTTCTTGAAGTAGGCATCGTTCAGAGTTTTTGGGATCTTCATGCCAGAGATGTCAATTTTGGTGGCGGTGGCGATGACAAATTTCTGGTGAGCCCTGCGCAGGGGAACTCTGTTCAAAGCAAGAGGGCCTAGAAGTATGCAAAGAAGACACATTTTAGAAAATTAGTGTAAATCCCTGGTTGGCCATCTTGAAACACATTTTCTATCAGCAGCCACAAAGGCCACCAAGTCCCTAAATTTGGTTGATAAAGTATATTTTTGGTAGCCTTCGTTTAAACTCAGGTACAAACAATACAGAAAAGGCAACTCAACAGTCTAAAGTGTGACACTTGTGTCCCATGAATTGTGTAGTTTCCTGGTGGCTTTGTTTCTGATGAAAAATGACATAGGCATAGTCTATTTGAGGAAAAAAGAAACAGTACAATACATCCTTAGATGAATCATTCTAGCCACTTAAAGGACCAGTGTGCACAATTTAGTGGCCTATAGCTTGCAGATTGCAAATGCCTCTGTGAAATGTGAAAAAAAATGTGAAAGTCCACATCTATAGCCAGTTTGATTTGTCCATTCTGGGCTACTGTAGAAATATGACAGCCTCCGAAGAGGAACCTGCGCCGTCTGTAGATATTTACAGCTCATTCTAAGGTAACGAAAATGGAAATTTATTTTCAGGTGATTAATCACTGATGAATTCAAAGAAAGATTAAATCGAAAGCAACTGGACTTGTTCAAAAGTCTTTTCTGAAGACGTTTCGCCTCTTATCCAAGAAGCTTCATCAGTTCATGCCTGTCAGACTAGTCAGAGCTAGTGTGTGTTTTATTACAATGACCTGGACGAATGAGAACATTCACGGATCACTGATGAAAACATGCTTATTGATATCAATTTCATTTCTTCCAGTCAATCTTCCAGTCTCTCAAGTCCAGTCTCTAATCATACTGGACTTTAAACTACTTCAATTCACTCCTCTTCACTGCCGCTTCATTTTTTCCAGTCTGCCTTTTGTGTTTGTCGTTCTTTTGTTCAGATTGAATTAACAGTGCAAGTTATATAACCATGACTTATTGCTACCTTACCAGCGATGAGTACGGCTTGCTGTTTTCTTAGAATGTTGAACTAAAAAGGTGCACTGGAACCAGGATGTTTGTGGAACCGTAACATTGTGTTGAAGGCCGGCAGAATGTGGATTAAACTCAATGGCCACAATGGGACACTGACATGGAATATTTGGTGGCCATAAAGTAACATTTTGCAGCCACTGGCTACAGTTAATGTCGTACCCTGCCAAAATCTTGCTGAGTGTTACTACTTTGAATAATGGATGATTCTCCTGTAATGTGCATAAATGTCAAGTAAACAATTTAAGCCTTACCAGTGACAAGCAGGAGACCACTTGAGAGCTGCTTCAGGAACACCACACGCTAAAACACAAAGACAAGTATCATTAGTATAAAGCTACTGTATTTGAGGGATCACCGCAAACAAGGCTACCAATTAGTGCATCAGCCACTACCTATAATATTTAGTGCCAACCTGAACACATGATAGGATGACATCTATCCAACTTAAGTAATGAGCTCAGTAATGTAAGACTCAAACAGTCATTTGTGCCAGTCGGATAAGACAAATTAATAGCTGCAATCCACTTCCATACCAAGCCATTTAGACAGGGGGAAAATAAATCTACTTGACACACACTCCTTGTTTTATCAAGAGGGCTCTCTGCCTGTCAGTTTCATAGCTGAAACATTATTTAGGTCAGCCACTGCTCAAAGTGTGTGTGTGGGCACTATGCTTCCATAACTTGCCCATGTAGCGTTTGAGTGTGGGAGGGAGGGACAATGTCTGTGGTGTGATTATAGTGATGTGTCCAACACACTTGTTATTTTCATGCACAATATGGATGCACCACAGACTTATCTATGGGGAAAACATTTTCCATACCATCTGTTTTGATTCTTATGTAAGACTGATGTGATGGACAGCAACACTGATGATTATGATTAAGGTGGTTTCAATACCAGTATCAAAAAATGTCTTTCATGCTTACTAAAATACTAGTGTTGGTAGGACTGGGCAATATATTCATACGTTATCTAAAATCTAAGATGATGTTTACTTACATCACGGTATCGTTATATTGTGATGCAATGATCAGATCATTATCAGGCTTCTGCAGGGGCTTCATGACAAGCTGATCATTTGAATCATGTGTGTTGGAGCAGGTTAACGCCCAAAACATGCAGGGCAGTGAGCCCTGAGGACCAGGATAGCGTAAACACCCTGATTTTGTGTGTATTCCCATAATCTACACTGATATATAATAGTCACAAGATCATGTGTTGACACCATTTATGAATTTACATACAGCCCTGCCCTTGGTATCAGTACTGGTAAATACAAGTCTATGCAACAATCAACGCCACATTTATTAACCGCAAAATCGGACCCCTGCTTCCCAGCAATGTCCCATACACCTGATTTTTTTTTTTTTTTTAACCCAAGCCAGGCCATATGATAGTACTATAACATCCATACAGGTTTCGAAGTATACAGCTGTCAAAATGTTTATTATGCAGTAATACTGGATCATTCCTCATCAGATAATACTCAGTATCTGAATCAGGGAGGG
>JAJHUR010090809.1:0-46825 GCA_027495735.1 Lutjanus campechanus
AGAATGAACCCTAAACCTCAACTCACCAGAATCATCTATGATAATGTTGTGAAATTTGGAGTACCAATTTCAGGGTACTTACTGAGACCATCACATACTGCAAAGAGGAAAGACTGGAATGTAGGCTTTAGATGTATTACAAGCACTTTGAGGCTGTGAATCTGTAATGTTCGTGTGGAAGCGTCCACCTGTGTTAGACACACACAAGGTGAATGTCAGTAACCTGTGTGTGTGTGTGTTAATGTGGCTTTACAGGTAGTGCTGGTTGTTCAGAGGACTTTAACTCTCCTGAAAGTCCGGGCCATGGCTCAGTGTCTGTTCAGAGTAATTGTGTCCTTGAGCTTTCCTATCAGCTCCAGGGCTGATCGCACTATCATCACCTCACTTATCCCTTCCTCCCCCGTCTTAACTCCTCTTTCTCTTCTTCCCTCCCCTCCATCTCCTCTTCTCTCTTGCCAGTCCCCTTTACTGTCCTCTTCTTCCTCACTTTGCTGCCTCTTTGCTTTCTTCTCCCTTCTTTTTGTTTTCATTGTCTTTGTCATAGCATTCCTCCTTTTTTGAACCCTGTTTTTCATCTTCTGTTGTCTCATATCTTCAACTCCCTGCTCTCCCACTGTTTCAGTACTCTTCTCTCCTTCTTTTCATCCCTCCTTTCCTAAATGCTCTCTTTTGTCCTTCCTTCTTTTGTCTATTTCCCCCATACCCTTTATACACCTACCTTTTACCGTACTGTCTTAATCAGTAGTTTAACAGGTGGAAACAGGTGGCAATTTAGCTGACAGGGCAGTCTGTGTGTGTGTGTGTGTGTGTGTGAGAGAGAGAGAGAGAGAGAGAGAGAGAGAGAGAGAGAGAGTCGTCTACAGCAGAACAGAAAATAAACCATAAAATTTCATCTTCCCCATACAAAGAGAAAGAGGAGGCAGCCAGTTCTCACAAGGTTAGGCTAATGCTCACGGCCTCTGTCTCCCTCTCTCCCCTCATCTCTCCCTGTGTCGCACCCCCACACACACGCACACACTCAGTGTTTGCACTTCAGTGTAGAATTAATCTTCTTCAGTAGCTCAAACATAATGCCTATTCTTCAGGCTGTCCCTATTTCCACCAGAGAAACCCACACAGCTTTATTGTATATTCATATTCCTGGATTATATTTTAGTTCATATGATAGGTCCTTTATTTTGCATATTTATTACAACAAATTATTGTTTACTTATTTGTTAGTCAGTGCCTTTTCACTGATACTTCAGGCAGAAGTGAGCATTACTTTCCATTCTGTTTATGAAGGTTTTTTTCATGCTTTAGCTTTTATATTTTCCCTTCCTGTGTGAATCTTCTACTTACTTAAAGGAGAAATATGTAAGAATCGAGTGTTCAAAACAGGAGCACAAGATGAGGCCAACATTATATTTTGACCATAACGAGGGATGGTGAGTTCTACACTTTAAGTTGATCGGCTGTTTTTAACTATCCATGTAAAGTTAAGCTTGTTTTCCTGGTTACAAAAGCCCACTGCTCTGAAAACACACACTCTCAAATTGGAGTTAAGTGACTGCCTACCACACTCCTTTCATGTATTGCTAAATTTAACCATTTTAAACATCTATTACTTGTAAAAAATTATTGATGATTTCCTACAACTCATGAGCAGACACTAACTAATACGGTGAACATTTGGCATTAATTTTAACTCCAATAAACATAAAACGGGCAAACAAAACAGTTGTTCCGGCTTGGAATGTAAATTGCAAAGGAGAACATGCAGGCTGTAACACTGTTGTTAGAGCAGCCAGTATTTAAACTTAGCATATATGATATAGTATAATGGAAATTTTGTTTAGTACCATAAATATATTACATTACATTATTCTCCTTTACACAAACTCTATACTAGACAAACACATATATCCTGAGCTATATGCTCAAGACTGTGCCTAAACCTCCTTACTTAGATCTTACGCCTCTGGTCCATTTACAGATGGATCAGCAGCATCTCTGGCTTTCAGCACTAAAGCTTGCACTACAACACTAAAGGTTCTTTTTTTTTTTGCTCTCCAAACCCAAACTATTCCCTTTTTTCATTCTTTAACCTCAACTTCTCCTCAGAGACCCCATCAGGGCCCCTCACTGTCTAAATCCCCCAAAGCCCTCAAAGAAAAGTCTGTAGCTTTCTGCCTCTTTAACCCTGAGCCTCTGGCTGATACATCTTTGTGGATTCAACCACTAGCCAACAAGAAACCCCACAGCTTTAAAGCTGTTTTTATGTTTTTACTGTAAATAGCTAGCTTACTTTATATCCTCTCTCCTATAACCCTTGGGTCAAACAAACACATTGAAAATGCATTTTAAAAATGCACTCAAAACAATGCATAGATGCACAGTAAAGCTATAAAGCTCAAATCCGTTCTGAACTGATTTTATTTGGTTTCATCTATCATCTGTCTATTTTAGGAAGCGACCTGCATCACGTTTGCTCACTGTGTCCACTTACCCCCTCACTCTGTTGGACAGTTAGCCACAGAGCTGCTACTCTAGGTATGGGGGATGAGTGGTTCAATTATGGAGATTCAAGGAGTGGAGGGGGGCAACTACTGTACTCATATTCACCTTCTGAACCAGCTGCCAGTCATCAGCCTTTTCTCTATACCCATTTTATAAACAGTATGTAAATGATGCTGCCTTCTTTAAGACTTTAGTCTTTTTTTTCCCCCTCTGTCAGTTCCCTCTCATACGAGTGTGAGGGGAGAACGTGTTGAGGATTCAGGGAGTTGAAGTTGATATTCTGGGATTTGGCTTTTCACTATGCATTTATTCATTAAGGTATTAGTGAGCCTCTGACTGGCTTGGTGAGTGATTGATTTAATGTAGCTGCAGCTGTAATAGTCTTTATTCCTGAACATATACTGTGTTGTATATAGAATATATGAGTGAGTGCGTTTGTGTGAGTGTGTGTGTGTCTTTTGAGATTGATTTTCATGCTCTACATGAGTAATTGTGCTAATCCCTCACTCTGCTTGTGTGTGTTGAGATCACTGACTTCCAGTATGTAATGTAGTGTTACCTTTAGGTACAAGGTAGATTCATTTTTCATTATAAAACACAGGGATGTATAACGAGATTAAGTTGTAGTTTCTCTTTTGCTACTCACGAGAAACAATGCTACAATTGTATACAATAGATTGGTTGAATAAATAAAAATGATACAAATAAAACATTTGGATATTTTACATGGTGGAGTGCTGAGGACAAATTAAGCAGTCTCACAGCCTGAGGGAAGAAGCTGCTCTGTAGTCTTGTGGTACAGCAGCAGATATTTCTGTATCTCTTGCCAGAAGGCAGCAAGGTGAACAGGCCATGGCTGGAGTGGATGTTGTCTTTTAGTATCCTTTTGGCTCTGCATAGGCACTTCACCTCACCAATATCACTTATGCTCTATAGATGGGTACCAGAGATGTTCTGGGTGGTTTTAATCACCTGCTGTCGAGTTTTTCTGTCCTGGGCTGTGCATATCCCATGCCAGTTTGTGATGTTTCCAGTCAAGATAAGGGTGTGTGTCTTTTCCTGCTTTTTATGAAAATCAACAATCAGCTCTTTGGTTTTGCTGATATTGAGCAGTAGGTTGCTTTCTGTGCATCATTCTGCGAGATTGTAAATTCCTCTTGACGAGAGGTCTCACTGTTTGAAATCTGTCTGATGGTGGTAGTGTCATCTGCAAACATTACTGGAGACCTCTCTCCCTTTCTGGGGTTGTAGGTTTAGAGGTTGCAGTGGTTGGTTTAATCTTTAATTGTATAGTAATATACTGTATTCACACATTAGATTAGTCAAGATGTGATTGGCCTTTTTCTATGATTTTTCTTTAACAGCCAGTCTGACTTCTTCAGCTGTAGTGATACAGTTGTGTGAGACCCTCACTCAAATTTCAAGGTTTATGAGTCTTTGATCTTTGATGACTTTAGAAATGACTGTTAGAATTGCCCATGAGTGAGTTTCACTGGCTTTTGTAGTCAATCATCCCATTCAGAATCCATTGTATATTTTCAATAATTCATTTGATTATGCAATTTTAAAAGATCTTACTATAACTTCTCATAGATAAGAGGATTTTTATAACTCTTGCTGTTCATAATAACCTGGATATGGTGTTACAATGTTTAGTCATACAGCTTTCACCTGCAGCCAAAGAACAGCGATTAAAAAGTCTCTTACTTTATAATATTGTACCCAGGCTCTCCATACTAAAACAGGATAGATTATTTTTTTAAGCTTTTTTGTTCTCTCTTATTGTTTCCCTTCTTAAAGGGATAGTTAGGATTATTTGAAGTTGGATTGTATGAGGTACTTATCGATAGTCAGTATAATAACCACAGTAGTTAGAGGTCAACATGCTGCCAGTTTGCAAGAAGAGGGGTACCAGCACAGAAGCTAAGCAATGTACTGCTGTGGACATAATTTGCAACAAAACATATTTTTGCCACTAAAAGATAGGCCTATCTGAAAAAAGCTATTTTTTAAGTGGATAAAATACCTTTCTGTCCTGGTTCTCTGCTTCTCCAAACTGTGCCAGTGTTGACCAGTATGTGCTGTGGGTAACACACTAACTTTGGAAAAGTCCCTAACAAAATAATCCAAACTATCCCTTTAAATAGAGACAGAGAAAACTTGTAAACTGTTGCTAGACAGGAGGCCAAATCCAAACTGACATGGATTATTCACACACACACAAGTGATGGATTGCTTATTTTGAACCCAAGATCCACGGACGTGTTTCTGTTTTGTTTTCCTCTTTTTCTCACCCTCTTTCGTACCCACCCTTCCCAATCTGACCCCTGTCTTCTTATTCCTTCCCTTTGGCTCTCTTCAACCTTCTGGCCCTGCCCTCCCTCGACTTCTTCCACCATCCAACCACCCAGCGTCTCATCTCCCCTCATCCCTGCAATATCCCGTGTCTCACTTCATGCCTGGCTAGCTGCTGTAATTCCAGTCTCGCCCAGCGTGATCAGAGGACAGTGTAGAAACAGATGTATCACTGGCAGATATCTGACAACACAACATTTTACAGGCCAAGCACTCTATCATTTGTCATCACTGACAGCTCAGTAAAATAAAACCAAAAAAAGAGAAAAACAGAGGAGGTGGGGTTTGAGGGCTTTGGTTTGGTTAGAAATTGTGAGACAGGGACACCATGCACATATAGAGCCATTTACACCACACACTCTTAGATGTAGAAGTGTTTGGTCAACTTAAAGGACCATTTACTGCTTCATCTGATATTGTTTTTATTGCAAAGTTTCCAGGCATCCACCACAAGAGGAGTGAGAGGAGAAAGTGTAAAAGGACAGAGGGAGTTGAGAGGATTAATGGCACTGATTGTCCATTTAATTATGAAAAGGTCAGGTGGAGATGAGTGGATGAGCTATATGAAGTATTAATGCAAATCATGATGGGCAGTATGCAAAAATTGGCATTAACTAGAAATGACCTGCTTGTGTGAGGTGATGCTCAGGGGATTGAACTCATTGGTTTGCATGCATAGAACGAGTGTATTTGCCCACACATTTATACAGTATATGTGAAGTCTTAGATCAGTTTAGATCAGTTGAATCCATCAAGGACACACTGCAGGTCAATTTCTCTTGTAATTTAAATGATTATACTTTGTACTTTGTGTTTTAATGACCATCCTTCATCTGTTCAGAGTTCACGTTTCAAAAGTAGTCAAGTTCACTTTACTCATCAGTAGTAGAGAGAGCTACCTGGAGACAAATTGATCGAAAACATCAAGTACTTTTAGGGGGCTTGCATCACAGGGATACAAAAGGCAGTCAACCACCTTGGTTGCTTTGTTGTGGGCGGGTCTTGAAACCTTTCAAAGCTGTCTACACAGATCTGATTGACTGATAAAGTCCATTATCAGGTGACCAGCCCTCTGTAAAAAGTTAATCTAATTTTAACTTTTTGACTTTCCATCTTAGTTTGTCTCATCTTTTAGTGTTTAGGTGTCATTGAAATACATCAGACGTTGTTTGTTTTCTGTTTTACATGCTAATGGAAACAAGCCCTAAATATGGTTTCAGGAGCTTTTAGGTCTCTTATTATCATATAATAATTATGGGCTCAAAAATGTATTTTATTAATGGAAGTGGAAGAATAGAGAGTGTGTGTTTTTTTAATTAGCAAGTACATTAAAATTGTAGCAAAGGTCACAAGCGTTCACATCCGTACTTGAGAGGGAAAGAGGTTTCTTTTAGATTGTTAATGAAGACCATACATGTGGTTTGGCATTTTTAGCCTATGTGCTAAGAATGTATATGTTATATCACTTCTGGCCATATTCCCACACATGCTGTACTGTTTAATTTTTATTGTGTTTTTCCTTTTAAGGCTGGCATTGGTTAAAATTCATTTCACTGCAACATGAAAATAATCGTGCAGAGACATGAAAATTTAGTGAGTTAAATAATTGCAGTAAACATTTTGGCAGCTTTTTTTCAGAGTTCTTAAAGATCAGTTGATGACACTTACATCAAAGAATAGACCATTTATAGCAAACATTTTCACAGTAAGAGTTGCCATAAAAGGCTCTGCTGTTTGCGTGAGCTCTCAGAGATTCTGAGCAGCAACAACAATTCTGCTGAGGGAGCTAACTTCATACATACATTACTGGCCACACAGCTGTGAGTGAGCCAATTAGTGTGAAGTATATGTGAGACGGCTGATGCAAGTAACGTCACTGCTTTGCTTGAACTAAATCTATGATTCATTTGTGCCAAAGAAAATAGAAAAAACACTTACATTTATAATTCTATGGTATGCTTTAAAAACAGCAGCATAAATGTCAAGTGGAATTTAGTTTATGGGTGAAAACATGCAGAGGTTGGAACAAATCATTGTTTTGCAAGTCACAAGTATGTCTCAAGTCGAGTCCTGCATAAGTCATACTGTGCTCTTCACCAAATGAGATGCAGTTTTAACATAGCCTCAACTTATTGTATCATTCTTTGTGCAATTTCAAAGTTCAACACTTCAAAGTTGTTGTTTCTCTATCTCTAATTTCTGACCCACATGTTTTGCATTCTGCAGTTTGGTTTTTCTTGACAATTGCATCATTTTTAATTATCTTTGGTCTCATGTTTTCCAACTGGAGCTCACCACCGTAACGTTAGTTATTCATGCTTCTGCCCTGCAGTTTGATTGGATACTGGTGGATTGGTTCAAGCAAGTGGATCTGGGGAATTAATGCTGTGTTCCAAACAGTGTTGGAGGTCAAATTTTTTTCAACCTCCTACTAGAAACCGTAAAATAGAATGCCATTCAAAGTCAGGGTTCCTGAAGTAATACGTACTGTCATACAGTAAAACTTATTTTGCATGAAAATTGATGGAAAAATATATCACCAATGGCATTAAGTGCAGTAAATATATATAACGGTATCTGTAACTTATGCTTTGTTTTTACTCCTCTGTGCTGCATATGCAAGGTGGCTGCACTGCTAAGGGTTCAAATGTGTGTATACCTGCCAAAGAAATTCATTAATTTATCATGGTCAGCCATGTTTTTTGTTTACTTCTAGCATTGTGCACCTGGAATGCTTTGAAGTTGAAAGTTGGACATTTCAACTTTGAAATTCCGACATCTTGAGTGCAGAAGTGTAGACTTCTGAGAATGAATAGTGCTGATGTTAGTTGATTCAGGAAATGAAGGGAAATTAATTGATTTGACACTTTAAATAACATTAATCTTTGGGCTTGGTGTAAGGTATCAGGTATTTCCAAGTCAAAAGGCTCAAGTCCAAGTGAAGTCATGAGTCATCGGTGTTATAGTCCAAGTCTTTTATGATTTTGGCAAGTCTAAAGTCATCAAATTTGTGGCTCTCTGAAAACATGCAAAAATACTGGTGTGGTTGTCGAATCAAATGGTTTGTTTTTGTCTTCCATCAGGTCGGGCCATCAAACATGTGAAGGAGTCTATTTTCACTGCAGAAGCCGGAGCTAGACGGGGCGTCCCTAAGGTCCTAGTTGTTCTCACAGATGGACGTTCACAAGATGATGTCAACAAAGTGTCTAAGGAGATGCAGATGGATGGTGGGTATTTTATAGACCAAACACAGAATTGAAGTGTTTGGTAGGTTGCATGAGTTCTAAAAATCCTAAATTATTGACTCTGGATGTATGTGATTCATTGACATTGATAAGATGAGTTATGTGTGTCAGCACAGCAGAGATGGGGGACAGATTCCCATTCCCCCTCTCAATTCTTGGATGCTTTATGTACCGTATGTCACATTTTACTGTTATAGGATATCAGACTCTTCAACGGTTGGTTTGAAACCCATAAATCTAACTATGTGTGACACTGCTCTACTTAATCCTTTCCATAGACTTTAAAACTTCTCTTGTTTAATTTCATTTTCAGGTTATATCATCTTTGCCATTGGCTTTGCCGACGCGGACTACGGGGAGCTGGTGAATATCGCCAGTAAGCCCAGCGACAGACACGTCTTCTTTGTAGACGATTTGGATGCTGTGAAGAAAATAGAAGAGCAGCTCATTACTTTTGTCTGTGAGGCTGCCACTGCCAGTGAGTAACACCACCTTATGTTTAAAACAGAGAGAGAGAGTAAAAGACCAGGAGGGAAAAGAGTTCAGAGAAGTCAGACGGGGCTGCAGACCAAGTGAAAGAGGCAGAAAGAAAATTGAGAGGACTTTTGTTGGTCAAGAGGCATACAGAATGACTGCAGAAAAGATGGCTGAGAATTTAAAATATTATTGATGAACCTACAGACTCTTTTCTCTTTTTCAGCTTGTCCATCAGTTTTGATGAGTGGTAACACAATGGCAGGTAAGAGGTGCAAATGACACGACTTCATAATATATTTAGGGCTGCAATTAACGGTTATTTTTATTATCAATTAATCTGCTGGTTATTGTCACAATTTTTGTTTAAAATGCCAAAAATTGTCCCAGAGCCCAAATTACGTTTAAATGTAACAACAACAAGTCCAAAACCCGATTACTCTTGATTTACCATCATAAAGTTTGGCATTATGCGGGTTGCCATCTTGTTTTTTTTTAAAACCAGAGCTTGTGCAGTACTGACAAGAGCATGGAGCTGGTGGGTGATGCACTGTGAGTTGGGCAGTGCTTGGTGGTGTTGCAGGAAATAAAGTTGGACTGCCTGGTCGCAATTTTTCTCATATTACAACTAAACAGTGTATTAAAATAGGCCTGGGTGATACAGCTGAAAAACCTGTCACGATAATGAAGTTTAATATTGGTTCATATTGATAATTATTGATCATGTAGGTTGTAACTGATGAGATATTGTATACTCTAAGGGGTGAAAGCGGCTGAAGTGATAAAATGGGTAGATATGACAGTATTTTTGACCAAATACCTTGATATTCCAACAATATAGTAGGGTTGACTCTCGGTGCTTTCACAAAATATTAACCCAATGTGATTTTTTTGATAAAATATAATCAGTAAGGTGGATATAATGTATATGTTAAACATACAACACATTAATGATCTAAGTAAGAAATAGGCTATGTAGTAACAAAACATTGATCCATATTTGATAAATGCTCCCTGGTTATATAGTTTGATCTGAGTTTCAGGAGGTTCCACTGGAAACCAGAGACACAATGGCAGCTGCATCAACTAATTTTCTTTCTATCAACTAGTAGTGTAATCAACTAATCATTGCAGCTCTAAATATACTGTACAACAGTAAGACATGTCCAACCACTATTTCAAACCTACATAGAAAGCTCTTGATGCTGATGGCAAGAACGCTGATTATAATGAAGATGAAGGTAGCAGTGATTTGTCTCTTGCAGGTTTCCGTATGATGGAGAAGTTTGGCCTTGTAGAGAAGGAGTACAGCACCATACCTGGTGTTTCTCTGGAGCCTGGTTCATTCAACAGCTTTCCCTGTTACAGATTACACCGTGATGCTCTGGTGTCACAGCCCACCAAGTGAGTAAGGATGGAGAAATCTATCATGCACTGTAAGCTGTGATTTCAAAGTGGCTTCTGTTAACAAAAGTAAACAAACAAAAATTGTGCCTCATAGCCGACATCTCATAATAAGTTGGATTTGCTTGGGTTTCTGTGCCTGATTAAAGCTCCCCCTCTTCACTTATATTGTGTTCTGTTATATCTGAACACACAATTTAGCTGCTATCATTGATGTATTTTTCTTCTTTCTATTGTCAGAAAACAGCTCATAAATGCAACCTGTTAACCAAGGCTAGCAGTAATCCTCACCTGACAGCGTGTGCATGAATACAGATCACCTTGTGCCGTGTGATCGACTATATTAGCATACAAAATAAGTGACAGCGGACAGAGACGGAGGTGACAGTTTGTTCAGTTTTATTTGTTCATGCGTCATTGAGGTCGAGATCTCTTTGGCAAGAGACAAAAGAGGATAAATTACAAACCCACAAGCTTATGAATAAAATGATTCACTCTCACAAAAGTGTAATCATGACACACAAACTCAGTAATTGATAAAATCACAAATAAAATCTAAAATATCTGCATGTTAAAGAGAAAATTCGTCTCTTTTCATGTGGATGTCCAGTCAGTGTTAATGGTAAGTGTAGTCAATGGAAGCCGTAAATTCCTCAATTTGTGCTATATTGACCAAAAAAAGCAGAGTTCTCAACCTCATGGAGCTGTGCAGCAGTACCTACATGTACCAGAATGCATTGCATATGAGCTTCTGACACCTCCTAGCCCATAGCTATTACTTTGCTGGCCAAAACACAGCATAAGCTGACAAAAATACTCATCTAGCATGCCCCCTGGCAAGCCAGAGACTAGAACTCCAAGCTGAAATAGTCTGTAGTTCTTCCTTAACACCAGCCACATCACTGTGACATCACTGGATGCAGATTAAGAACAGATTTTGCAGCAGAGAATTTAGCTTTTTTGGTCAATGTAGCATGCATTGAGGGATTTATTGCCTCAGCATTTATCATCAACACTGAATGGACATCCACATGAAAGAATTTCCCTTCCCTTCCTCTGAGAAATGAACATCTCTAAGTTGTGATGTGTAATTCATTCCAGTTCTAACATCCACACAGCCTCCTGCTCTCTGCCATTAAAATCATACATCCTAAAACTGCGCATACTATTGAATCCAGCTCACTGCTATTTAAGTTTTACTTTCTTCTGAGTTGTTTTTCTCCTACTGCTTGCTGAGTGACTCTCCCTTCCTCTCCTGGACATGGGGAGTGGTGACTGTCAGCGGTCAGCAGGACACAAACACCAGAAGACTTTGAATTATCAGCCAACAGTTCACAGGGTCCGAACTATTTAACAGTTCTGCCAATGAAAATGACACAACGTTCTGGATAATAGCAAACAACTGGGGAACTGACATAAAAGCTAACCTTTGTTTGGATGATCCTTTAGGACAACTGGGCGCAGAACCCACTCAAAACACCTGGCCTGTGTTACACTTGCTATCTCACAATCTGTACTTGACCATAAATACATAAATAGTGATCTTGAAGATTATAGAATCAGCGCTAACTGTCACAGTTAAAGTGGCTTATTGAAGCAAGACAGATGACACACATTTTTCTAATGAATTACTGTAAATACAGAAAGCCTTTCACCTTTTTCAAAACGTACAGTGTAGGCAGTTTTGACAAATCATTGATTTTCTGTAGTAAAGAGAAAATTGCTGAAAGCGCTGAGCACAAGCAGATTATTGCAGTAATATATTAAACATGCAGTTTCCACTAATCCCTGCAATTCCTTCTGCCAATTAACACGGAAGCCAAGGTGACAATTTCAGATTGTTCTCTTATAGAGCCTCAGAGCTAAAATTACACAATGTTTTTCCCAAGTTATCTCTGTAAACCTGTAAAAACTGCATCTCTGCTGTCACTTATGTTCACCAACAAATTATCCAACAACTGGCTGGGTCTACAGTACATACAAAAAGCTAAACACATACTGTAGATACAGTACATACACTAATTAAAACTGCACATGTTGCCACAACATATTTAATGTCCTGTAGCTTCTCATGGAATAGACTCTTGCTGCAAGTTATTCCTGGATAACATTTATCAGTATGAATAAGCTGAACAGAAACCACTTAAATAAACTTAGGCTGTGATTGATTGTCTGCTTTTTCAAATATGGATGTAAGCCGTAGATCCTACTGTATATAGAGCTAAGTATCAAACTGCAATAGTTTTACGGCACTAATTGAGTTGCTTCAATACTATCATATGTCAAAAATGTCTTGTCATTCTGTACCAGACTTGATACTAAGGAGTAAATGTCATCAGCATTAGTGCGCCATGAGGCATGCTTGTATCGAATTCTAATAATGCTGTTGAATCACTGTCTTAACATCACAGGTTGTAGAGGCATGCAGGAAAAACACATACCTATTTGAACTTGATTTAATTTTCATTGTTCACATGGGACACTTGTAGGAGCTTCTATACAGTTTAGTTTGATTTGACCATACCCAACCTGTTATTACATGTCAAAAGATTAAAGGTGTTAAGGTCATACCTTCAAGTTTCATTACTGTGGGTTTCAAATTGCCACTGGTAATTAACACACTTTTGAACATTTAAAGATGCTGGAAACAAATGACAATTTCTCTGAGGTGCTTGCAAGTGTTAAACTTTGCCTAACCCTATACCACAGGGAAATGCATTCAAGTCTAAAACTCATGCATACGAAACACTTAACGGGAGCATTCAGTGGCTTCAAATGTGCTCCCGTAATGCCTTTCTTTTCTGTGATGTTGTCATTTTGGAGCTTTTTTTCCCTGGTTTTTACCGTCAACCAGCTTTAACTTTAACTTTCTTGTTCTGTGATTGTTCGGTTTGTGAAAAGTGACATTGACGAGCATTCAGAAAAGTTGAAGCTGAGATAATTTGAACCCGAAGTGCTCGAAGGCAGCTATAACAAAAAAAGGCTAGGTTCTGTGATCAAAAAGAGGCTGGCACTCAAAGACAGTCTGAGGCAGCAGAAAGCACTCCAAAAGCATTCACAAAAGCTGAAAAGAGACAGTGGCATGTTGAAAAAGACACCTTGTGATGGATACGTGCCTTTGGGGCACAGCTAAGCTCACCATCTTCTCCTTTGTGTGTTTGCCTGTTCTTTCATGTGTGAACCAGGTACCTTCACCCTGAAGGTTTACCCTCTGACTATACCATTTCTATGATGCTCCGCCTACTTCCTGAGACCCCGCAAGAGCCCTTTGCATTGTGGGAAATCCTCAACAAGGATGATGAGCCATTGGTGGGACTGATTCTGGACAGTAAGTTTGAATAGCTCCTGTTTTTGCATTTTTTTTAACTTTTCAGTTTTCTCCCCTGTATCACAACACTTCATAGTTTGACAAGTACAAACAGCAGATGTGTGCAGCAGCTCCCACAGTCCCAGTGTCTCCAAATAATCCATGAAAGTGCATGATGTTGCAGATTTTAGAAGTGAGTCGGGAGTGAAATCACCATTGGCAGCTGGGGTGTAACTATGTTTTTGATCCAATATGCTGTACCTTTAAATGAGCAAAGTTTTCATCTCGTGCAGAGATACCTAAACGTTTTGTTTTGGCTTTTTTTCCCTCTCATTTTAAGTTTAAGGGTTATTCAACAAATGCCTCCCCTAGAGAAAACAATGTAAAATGAGGCACAATTACTACCATTTCAAGTCAATCATTTCATCATTCATTATTGATTAATACATTTTTAATCTGTAAAAGGATTAATCGATTAATGGTTAATCAGCAACAAGCTCTGATCTAGAACATAGGAGATAGCAAATGTTGGTAAGTGTTTTTGAAACTTTGCTTTTGAGTTTGAATTGGACTGAAGCTGTTGTCAGGTAGTTGTCAGGCATTGTTGGAGCAGAGTACTTCCTGCTTTCACTCTCTGAGTTTCAATAGCTGGGTCAGGTGATGCAGGTCTCTCCCTCTATTGTTACCTTACTGAAAATCTTACAGCCAAAGCAGATAGGATGATGATGATCATGATGAGACTGACCATGGTGCAGCAGTGCCCGCCTGTGTTTAAACTGTGATAGGCAATGTCACAGAAATGCTGCTCACGAGGTGAACTCGCCCCAGGCATCAACCTTCTGAGGTGTTTCGGACACCACTGACATGGAGGAGACCCAGAGCAGACCCCTGACCTGCTGCTGAGATTATATTACCAGCTGACCTAGATGATGATTGGGAGTAGCTGGAGGAAGTTACAGGAGAGAAGTCATTTTGTCAGCCATGTCAGAAGTCTAACATGAGGAGGAGGTTTTCATGGGCTCAAATAAAAAAAATTAAAAAAAGCAGGAACTGTGTTGGTGATTACATTGTAATAAAAAATACTCATCACTGTTGTTATGACTGCAATAAATGTGTCTAGAGATTTGAAATAACATCAACAAAACATCTGCTGCTACATTCAACAACATTCTTAAGGCTTAATAAACAGAACAATAAACAAAACTCCCTCTGCACAGCCAGTCTTAGGAATCAGGTGCTAGTTAGTTGTAGGAACATCACAGGTAAAAACATCGACATAAACCACCGCACACTGAACTGAGTTACTATGATTTTATTAGAAGTGAACAATGTGTTTCACCTGTGGCTTCCGTTGGAGCGAACCTGAAGAAGCCATGGGCAGCACGTGTTGTTCGCTGTTCTTAAGGCTCATTTATGCTAAATGTTAGACACACACATGTGTACGGACAGAGCCTGCTGTCCATACTCTCCATTCATTCTGACCGTATTTCTTCATGTTTTCTGAAAGCTTATGGATATGGACCAAACAGAGCAGTCCCACTGGCAGCTATGGGGGCAGTGTAGCAGGGTAGCAAACAGTTGTAGCGACACATGACCACAGGACGCGATGAAGTTTTGAAAATCCTGATGTATCGGAAATGTTGTCCATTGTCAATTAGTTAGTTAAATGAATTTTCCCTCCACATGGAGAATTCCACACTTCACAATTCCACATTTTTTACAATGTTTGCCTCTTTCTCAAGAGGATCATTATTACAACCTCCTCCGGTGTCGTCATGTTTATGGTTGTCAGAAACTTTGGACTCCTCTTCTTCCTTGAGGCAACTTTTGAATTTATGTGGCATGATCTAGTGGATGTATTGTTTAACATTGATGCCACGGTAAATGACGGCTGGAAGTATGCGGGCAGTGACGTTACATCATTTGAAACTGACAAATCTTTCTTTCATATGTAACAGGGGCATAAATAGGCTTTTATTCAAACATTAACCATATAAAAAATATAAATGTCTGTATGTGGTTTTTGGAGAATCAATAGCAAAGAGGGACTTTTCTATCCAGTGGCACATTTTCCCATTTTGCTTTTATCTCAGAGCTTAGTTTTCACTGACATGGTACAAATTCATAGTTTTCCCTGCCACTAATATCACATGCATCATTAAAATAATGGCGGGCGAGTAGGGCGAGGGTGATATCATATTGTCCTCTGCAGTCCAGTGCTTAGTGATATAACACACTTGAGACAAAATATCACAGGGTTTTGAAATTAGAAATTGAAATTGAAGAGATTTAATGCCTAAATCATGACGAAATGAAAAAAAATCATTACCTTTATAAATGAAAATATTTGATGAAGTTTGTACTTTATAAATAGTAAAATTAATATTTTTGTGCCAATACTTTATTTTCTGTGATAAGCAGACAAACAGTGGAGCAGAATAAATATGAAGTCGTCAATGTTGACGAGCTGAGACAATGTAGTTCACTGTTGTTACAAAGTAGGTCTTATTGGAATCTAATAGCAGGAGACAAGAGATTATAGTGTGAACAAGACAAGTTTCTATCCTCCCTCACCACTAACTGTCCCCCCACAGACTCTGGGAAGACCTTGACGTTCTTCAACAATGACTACAGAGGAGAGTTCCAGACTGTCACCTTTGAAGGAAATGAAATCAAAAAAGTCTTCCATGGCAGCTTCCACAAGGTTTGTCTTTTACATATATAAGAAAATATTTTACATTTGCTGGTTATAGTTTCATGCTAATACACTCGCTTCTGTTTGACGTCATTATAATAAGGCTAGAGGTTTTGAACGGCTGGTCAGAATATGTAAGTGATATGAAAGAAATAAAACCGCAGTGTGATGTGAGCATGTCCAGTCAGTGTTCCAGGGCTCCTCCAGTCCATTAGAGCTAGAACCACATCAACGCCAGTTTGCATTACATATCATGTTCACACTGACAAGCCATCTTTGCAGTTTTTAGGTTGGATTTTTTTCAGATAAATATTCAGATGTGCTGCATTGAAGCTCTGCATAGCAGTAGGGGACATAGGGAGCAGGAAGCTTTGTGGCATGCTGTTAAAAAGAGACAAAAATAAGGAAGACTGACTGTATTTTGATGTTTTTGAAGTTGTGCAGCCTGTTGGGTGTCTTTCCAGTGGCTCTTGGGCTGGATTTTTTCTCTTGACCTGTCAACATTTCTGTAGTGAGTGTGTATGCAGGTGATGATAGCCCTCCTCCCTCTTCTGTCTCTCCCTCCCACTCTCCACTGCTTTTTTTTACACCAATTTTATTTTATTTTTTAAACTAGTGAAGTGTGCAGAGTGGGAGTGAAGCTGCAGATTTCATCACCCTTTAAAAACTCTGTGTGGTCTCCCATGGTGAAGTTAGGAGTGGACATTTGTCATTATTTCTGACATTTAAAGACTAGAGAGAATCAGTAGATGAATTAATAATCCCATAACTATTTTGCCAAACTTTTAGTCAATTCCACATAAATAACATGAATGTAATATCTCCAACAAAGTGCTTTAGATAAAAATGTTTTGGTAGGAGCACTTCCTGGACTCAAATAGAGTTTGTTCTAAGTCCTCTTTTGATAGGGATACATGTTCTCAAAAATCACCCGAAACTCTGAGCCACTTCTTTTGAAATAATTAAAATGCCTTAGGGCTGTGTTTTTAAAGAATCCAATACCAGTACCAATACCAGAACCCTTACAGTGATACTGATACAAAGAGAGTACTTCATTTGATGTTTTTTCTACTTAATTTAAGCATGCTAAACTGTCAACTCTGTCAAATACACCGTGCTAAACTTCACCACACCACAGACCATGTGGGTTGTAACTGCTCCAGTGGTGGGCCAATCACATGTTGCGTTAAACTGAACAAAGCTTGTGGTGGTTGGAAATGAGCAAAACCATTCAAAATTCAGGTATAATTTGACTGGAGAAGTTTCGCTACTACTTGGTACTGCATTATTTCCATCAATAACTTAAATAGCCAACCCTAATTGTCATGGCAAATGGAACAAACAAAAAAAATCCTTTTATCGTGGTTTTCCATTTGTTCCATTTGATCGGTTGACTCCCTGAAGAAGGTTTAATGCTGAAACACATCAGAATTTTTTTTTTGTTTTGAGGTCCAACATGGCCATGCCTTGACAGAAAAGCATTTTAATTGTTTGTTTTAAAAGACAAGTGCCTTGGAGTTTTTAGTGTTTTTTAAAGTGCATTAGATGTGTACACAGTCTAGACCAGGTTTCGATTAGTGCATCTTTAAACATCATTATAAAAGACCAAAAATCTGTTGTCGTTTCCATGATTTTGTTGTTAGTACTATTCCCTGCGGAACTCAGACTGAACCACCAGAGAGAGATATTAGTTTGTCTTTCCAACTGCTTCTCTGACAGACATTTCATATTTCCCTCAGTCACTGGGATTCCAGCCAAATATTTTTATGTAAATTATGCTGTATCAAATTAGTCAGACTGAATGGAAATGCCAAATTTTAGGGACATTCCCTCAATAAAAGAGAATTGTCTGCTCACTTGAGACGAGAAAGTGTTTGTGAAAAAAGAAATTGGACTATATGGTGATGCAAATACCTCTACTGAATAAATACTAATTATTTTGGCCTCAACAGACCCACTGAAAGACAAATTCACATTCTGAGACACTTTGGCATGAGATGTCAATGACATTAGCAGCTTGCAGAGTAATTATCAATTCTTTTGTCTTTGTGGACATGTTTTTTAAATTAACCTCACTGTTCAGGAGGTGTATTTACTTCAGCAGGGCTGATGGAAATGGACATCTGCATGTATTGTTTTGTTAGATCTTAAAAAAGCAGTTACGTCTTTACAGACAATATTGTTTTTTGCTGTAGAGCTGCCGGTGTGTACTTTATTTCCAGGGAGTCTCAGTGGATTTCTGCTGAAAAACAAACCAACAGCAGCCCACCAACTCTCTGTCTGTCTGTTTTTTATCTACATTCTCAAAATGTCAGGGAGTTAGCTGTCCATCATTCTCTTTTTCCTTTTGTCTCCTCCATTGTTTTCTGTCTTTCTCCTGGAGAACATGACAATGTTGAGAGAGGGAACAGATGCAGAAGACTGCTTGGCAAGAGGAAGCGTTCGTCTCCGTTTAGACAGGATGACAAGTGAATAAGAGGAATGTCCGTGTGCATGCGCATGTTTGTGTGTCCGTTTATAAAGGGATTACCATATGAAGACACCTCATGTGAAAGCAGGAATACCCAGCAGGATCTGTCACTGCTCAGTGAAGCACACACATACACACATACACACACACACACACACACACACACACGCACACACACAGACTGAGAGAAACATAGAAAACATAAACAGGTGACAGAGAGAGAAAGGAGAGCAGAGGAGGAAATAGATATGACAGCGAGCTTGAGACACAAAACAGACAGAAAAATACAGAGACAAACACAGAGACATGTAGAAGGGAGCAGTGAGAGTTATCTTCAGTGCAATTCACACATTGCTCAGAGTCATATTATACTCCAGAAGTGCAGGAATGTTTTTTTCTGTATCTCCCCAAATGATTAAATGCTTCACATTAAAAATGTTAGAGAGCACTTAAAGCTGTCCTTGTGCGCTGTAAAAATGTACACTCAGGAAATATTTTGCATCAGTGCTTTTTGAGCTTTCTAGCATACAGTAATCCACAATATTTCACAGAGTGAAATTCATTCGCCCACAGATGATTATTATAAAGCTGTTTCCATAAATGTTGGTAGCTTCATGACAAGAGGAAGAAATAATAATGGAGAAACAAAAGCAAGCAGCTAGAAATAAATGTGTTGTGTCTGTTGGAAGGACACTGTTTTTGTAAAAGGAACAGAAGAGACAGTGTCAAAACCTAATGTGGTGGCTGGATCTGTTTGCTTGACGATTAACAACTCAATGGATAGGAGCAAAATGTCAACACTGCAAACGTGTAAATTTTAAAAACTTTTCTAATTTTGTCTCTTTAATCAGCTGCGGGGCTACAGTGCATTTTTGTTCTGATGGGGTAAGCTTGTCCGTTTTGTCAGGATTGGTGCTTTAGGAGACTTGAAGTGGGAGGGATGAGACAGTGACAAAATACTGAAGAGATTATCTAAATCACTGGAAGGGAAATACTGTACATGAACTAAATTAACATTTTCCTTTTAAGTGACATGGAAGCGACATGGTACTTCAACACACCACAACACTTTGAATCTTTAAATAAAATTAAGTTTGTTTGTTTTTTGCCTGCATCTAGAAGTACAGTTACTACCATTTTTTAAATCACATGTATCACGCACATGATCAAAATTGTATGTTGTTTACTCATTACTAAGGTTTTCAAATGTATATTGCTACTTATTCAGTATCACAAAAAAATCATGCAATACTAACATTTCATAGTACCAACGCCAAACAAAAAGATCTAAGTGCTCATTCAAGACCTCAGTGCAGATAAATCTTTATTGTCCTGCCTTGAATTTGGCTTGCAGCAAAACTAGACACTGTTTAATCACCTTTTCTGTACCAACACTGTGTATGGGTTGTTAATTTAATGTAAAAAGAAGTCCTATTTTCTGTGCTTTTTTCCATAGTATTGAAAGAAGTATTGAGTGTCACTATTTTAATACTAGTATTGTATAGCAGTTGAAAATTCTGGTATTGTGACAAGTTATTACTGTACTTTAGACAGAATAATTTGAAAAAACCTCAGGAACAACTCTCTCTCAAAGCAAGAGAGAGTGTAACCTGAAGCGACATCTGGAATTTTGGTTGTGACTGTGCAACAGAGCTGCACAATTAATCTTATATTAATCTCAACGATTTTTGTTTCCCTGCATTTAAATGCACAAGATATTGACATTTTAAAAATCAATGCTGTGCTCATAGAAAACTGCTGCATATCAAATCAAGTGCTTCCTAAAGTAACTGCCAGCCACCCTGCAGCAGCAGCCTGTGCAAAATTTCCTCGACATTGTAGCCAGACAGACAAAATGAAAATCAAATGTCTGGAGCAGAAGGCAAAGAACTAGTCCCTTGAAATAGATCATAATCCGCTGTTTGGAAGTATTTTGGATTTAGGATGTTCAGCAAGAAAATATAATTTGCAAAGCGTGCATGAGACTTGTGTCTGTGTCACAAAACAACACAACTAACTTGTTCAACCACCTGAAAAAACACCAGAAACTGCAGTCAATAAATGCATGAAGGCCAAGAAGAATAACGTCGCCAACATTACTTCGCAGGACTAGCTTTATTTTGAGGCACAGATTTGTACAATAGCAGGAACGAAACGTAAAAGTAAGAGCAATGCTCTGTTTATTTGAATGTGAAAGGGCAATGAAAGTATTTTGTCATTAAAATCAGTTAATAATTATGATAAATAATTGTGATATTATTGCTCGAAATAATCCTGGTTATTGTTTTGGCCACAAGCATGCAGCCCTACTGTGTAAGATAGTCTTGTACATACATTTGAACACTAGGCACAAAATGTTTTTTATTGTCAACACAATGCAAAGTAATTTCATGAGTTTTTAGTTGCCTTCTAAGTGCAGAGGTCTCTTGTTTATTAAAACATATTCATGATCAAAATTGTTTCCACAAATATCAGAGGGCAGAGATGTGAAGGTAACCTTATTTCTGTTGTGAATACTGTGTAAAAAATCTACATGTGACAGTTGCCAAGTTCATCATTAATCGACGTCAAATGGCTCCAACTGTGATGAAACTTAGTTTACATTTCTCTTTTTAGTGTCGTGGCCATGAGTTGATTGTTCAAATATTACTGACTAGAGAGGAGAAGAAATGAGAAAACACACATCCTGCATACACAGAGACAGTGCATATGCATATATATATACACACATGCATGTAAATGCCCAAACATACAGTAGTATGTACAGACTCGGAAAATCCTACAAGCTTTACAAGCAGCCATTCACATACAGAGGCGCGCTGTATGTGCGCACACCCTCGCACAAACTCAATTCAAGCATGCGTAAGCGAGCATGCACATTTTTAAGTGCAGGTCAGAGACAGCCGAGTCAGCAGACATGCTGAAAGCCTCATCTTCTTCAACCCACATTATCTCACACAGCATGTTTAAAAACTGCCATAACAATTTGAGTGTATGTGTGTGTTTGTCTGAGTGCCAATTTTCCAGTTCCATCACTGTATCAGAGAGATATTTTATTTTGTTCAAAAGTTAACATGAGGTGAGATAAAGTTGATATGCTGATGCTACCTTTGCTTTTCACCATCTTCTCTTCCATTTCTTTATTATTTTTCCTCAGTTTTATCTTCTTCTTCCTTCATATTTCATTGTTAGGATGATAATTCTTTGAATACTAACTTAAAAACTGCCAGAAATTATGCTTTCAAAAACATTTTCTTATAACATTAAGTCAATCTGCACTGAGTAATAAATGCACCCAGAGCAATAAAACAAAGTCCAAGCTGTCTTAAATTTAAGAATAAGTTCACTTTTCTTGTTTGATAATGTTTAGTTGATAACTCTGTGTTTCTGGTTTTTGCTATCAAAGTAAAACAGTTGTTATTCAATTTGTGAGTTTACTACAAAGTCACATGATAAAGATAATGTACACTGTCAGGGCTTTAGAATAGAAAATAAAAAGTAATTTGTCATGTCTGAGAAATGATAAGGAAAAAGAGTTCTGATAAGGACAAAAATAAAACCATCTGCTGACAGAGACACAAACAAATGAGGTGCTTTATATTAAGGAAAGATACTGTTGATGTGTAAGACAGCAGTCGCATTAGAAAATACAAGACTTTGTACGTCTGAGAGGCTAATTCATCTTGTGCTGGCAGTGGCATCAGCTGTTTCCAGCGAGTCATCTGACCTGCCAACAGCAGCACAGAGTGAAAAACATTATGCTACTGATATTTTTAATATTTTGTCCTCATTTCTTGTGGTCAGGACTTAAGTTTTTCTTTGTTGTGAATGCCAGCCTTTAAAACCGATCCTCAAGTCTTGGGTCCTGGGTCATCTGATGAGTCTCAGATGAACAAAAACAATAACAAAACATGTTTATAAGATTTGAATTAGCTTTAAGCTCAACCCTTCATGACATATATATGTAATTTTACACTTAATCCGCACTGTATGCTGCCCTTATATTCTGTCACAATAACTGATCATGAGTAGACTGTGCTTGACCAACATCAGTAAGTGGATAAAGTTGAATTTGACCAAAAAAGATAATTTATGGAAGATTGTGGTGTTCTTATGGCTAACTTAAATTATAGATGTTGGCCATTTTAGCATGTAAAGCTTAATAACACTGGTTAAGTTGTTTCACTGTAGTATAGACTTAATAGTTAACTGGAGTTAACTAATCCATCCTCATTACTGTTTAATGTAATGTAGTATATTAGGGTTGGGCGATATGTAAAATTTTTCGGCCACATTGGTCCAACAATCACAGATAACTGCTATAGTTGCCCATTCACCCAACTCTAGTGTAGACTTGTCAAATACCTGACATTACAATACAACTGTATTACCATGCATGTATGACAACTATAATATAGTATATTACAACAATAAAATCCCATGCTGTTCACTTTGAGATTTTCATATTGTTCTTGGGAAAATTAAAGTAATGACTGACTGGAAGGAAAAACACATTCCCAAACCTGAAACACTGTGTCATGTCCATAACTTGTAAATGTCTTTATTTTTGGAAATATGGTGGGAAAATATTTTTATATGATGTTTTTATAGCAAGAACATTTTAAAAGGACTGTAGGAGTATTTGCATGTACTTCAGGTAGTTATTTTGATATTATTTCCAAATGTTGGCCATTAGACTATTAGGCATATTATGCTTACCTGTGAGAATATAACCCCCCAAAAAGAATTTTAAGCTTGAAAATAAAAAAAAAAAGCATATTTCCTGATGCCTGCTACTGTTGGCAAGGTTTTTTCGATTTTATATGGCCCCAATGTAAGAACAGAGGAAAGGTCCAACAAGTCCGTTTTTAAGAATAAACTTCCACCAGACTGAAAATAAGTCTGAGTCACTGCTGGAATAAATATAGGAACCAGCTAGCCTGAAGGACAGTGACACACACAGACACACACGCATTCAAATATATTCTCAAATATATACTGTGTATACTGCATTTACATACCTTAGACATTTCAGTGACTTATATTCTTTCACTGACCACTAATGTTAACCTGAACTAAAATCCCTAAATGCCACAAAATACCAGGAATATGTCTGCACCTTGGAGGATTTTCATCATTTTTTATATCGCAAAAATACAACACACACACACATGCGCGCGCACACACACACACACACACACACACACACACACACGCACACACACACACACACCGTGCCCAGTGAAGTGTACAGAATGGAGGATGAGAACAGAAAGTCATTATAAAGCAGCCGTCTAGACGTCAGCCAAGGAATGGGTTCTGACACTCGAATATGAACTTTGTCTAACTCCACATTAGCTGCTCGTTGTTCCTGTGTGTAGAGGTGTGTGTGCTGCACCCGTGTTCCTATAAATTACAGTGTATTTTTATTGAGGGTGTGATGTGAAAGGCAGAAAGAGTGATAGAAACCCTCCCATAATGGTGAAACATGGAGGTGATAATAGTCTAGTTTATTACAATCCTTCAGCAGCATGCAGCCCTCGTCGCTCATTAACCATGCGACCAGTTAAATTTCACAGTTCATGGCACTGGCAGTGGTTTCCTCTGAGGAAGCAGTTCGAGCTCACAGGCACTCTGACTGGACGGGCCAATTTCTGTGCTTAGATGCTTTTAGCCTGCTTTTAGACAAACCCCACATAAGCAAAGGAACTCATTGTCACTGTGACTAGTCAGTAAAGAGGTGGCCTGTTGTTGTTGGTGCACAAGAGGAAGCTTAACAATTTGTATTGGATTACAGACACAAGACCTGTGAAAATGCTGCACTTTAAATGCTGTTACATGTCTGTTTTATTGACTCCATTTATTCAGTTGTTTGTGTCAGTGTCTGGTTATATATTTCAGACAGTGATGGGTATTACAGACTAAACAAGGATTGACTATTGAGACAAAGTACTTGCTAAAATACTGTAGACAGCCCATTTGTATCACTATAAACTGTTGCTGTTGTATGATTATTTATTTATTATTTATTGGTTATTTGATAGGGACAGATAGTGTACACAGACAGGCTGAAAACAGCTGTCCAACACAAATATTACAGTGTTTCTAGTAATGCGGTTAAACTGAATGAACAGGAAAAAACTATACACAACTATAGACACATTTTGCTCTCATAAGACCATTCATCAGTCTTATTATAAAGTTCATTGTTCTTTGAATGGGTGCACTTTTTTATTATGCTATTCTGTTATTATATCAGTGGCATAAAATGGTCTTAAAATGACAATAATATAGTTTATTGCAATTATTTCTGGGAAAATATATCGTCCAATAAAAGTAGTTATCGTGATAGCCCTATTTCAGGACTTAACACTTAAAAACTCGTCTTCAGAGCGGGTTCATTGCTAAATTTATCAGGATTTAATATCTCTCTTAAAAGTTAAGTTTGCAGCAAGTGATCAGGTAATGAGTTCCAGGATTTTACTCCTTTCACAGAAAATGCAAAAGATGTTTTCCACAATGGGACTTTACAGTTGTCATTCGAAGCTTCTCTGGTGGGTCTGCTGCAGCTCTATGATCTCTTAATGTATTTGTAGAAAGAGCGAAACACAATTAATGAATTTAAAATCTTGCATTTAATTAAAATGCAGCACTGATGGTAACTTATTTGCTTTTTGTCCAAGATATTTAAGGTCCACTTATAAAGACTATTTACAGACTGGTTGGCCTGTGACCAGGTAGTCAAACAACAGGACAGATGTTTCACCATAATCTCAAGATATTTGTGTCAAAAGACATTTTCACATCTTATCTGCTCCACAGGTGTTAGACGTGGCTGTAGTTTGGGAAATTCCCCCAAAGTCTTTCTTACACTCCTTATCCTCTCTCTCCCACACAGCTCCATGTAACCATCAGCAAGACGTCTGTGAAGGTGGTGTTAGATTGCTCTGTGGTTGGGGAGAAGCCCATCAATGCTGCTGGGAACATTACCACAGATGGAGTGGAGGTCCTCGGGAGGATGGTTCGGTCCAGAGGCAGACGGGACAACTCCGCTCCAGTCAGTATGAATTCTATTCTGCGTCATTGTTAAGTGCGCCCTGAATAGAGGCTGATTGCATACCTGTATGTTCGGGGTTCCCACTGGTCATGGAAATATAGAAGTGTAGGAGGGTTTTCAGGGCGGTGGAATATGGGAAAATCAATATCAGTTTCACATATTCAACAAAAAAGGAGCTGGTTTTTAATATTTCCTCCCACAGCAGGTCTGGCTGTACGGTGTAAACCACAGTTAAGGGAAGAATAAAGGAAATCCTGGTTTAATCAAATGATTATCATCTGACAGTTCTCTCCCTTGTGTATTGATTGCAATTATCAGTCAGCAAGGTGTGTGTGTGTGTGTGTGTCTGTCTGTGCGTGTGTGTGTGTGTGTGTGTGTGTGTGTGTGAACCGTCATGTCCTATAAAATGGCATCCATTAATATCCAAAAGCATTTCAGTGAGTCACTCAGTGGGAGTTCATTTTAATTTATTGCAAGTGTAAATGTACAAAGTGCTTAACATATACTGTGTTAGCTGTGCTCTAATCATAAAGTAGCATAAAAAAAAACTTTTGGCACACACACAGACTAGGGAGAGGGTGAGATATCCTGGGCTTCTGGGAATACTGAGCACTGCCATTAATAAAAGTATAGCTGCTCCAAAGAAAATTATCAACTGGAAAATGCTGCCTTAAGAGGTTTTTATAAAGGGACATATATAAAATATGACATTTTCTCCACTTACCACCAGATTGTCTATCACTGGCCAGTGAAGAGGATTGCTATTGATTCAAAAACATGTCGTGTTCGTCATGTTTGAAACAGTCTTTGCAGACACTAATCTGTCAGAAAATGGAGCTATAATGGTAGCTTTACTTTGGCTTTTTACTTCAAGAATACTAATCAGTCAGTTTATTCTCCTTTGCTGTCTGTAGTTTCAGTTAGCCCAAAGTTAACTCGTAAAAGGACAGTTAACCCCAAAATCAAAAATACATATTTTTCCTCTGGCCTATAGTGCTATTTATTTATCTAGATTGGTGTAATTCGATAGAAGAAAACAAGGTCTGTGGATTATCTTAAGCAACCTAGTCATGATTTCAGCAAGAGGCATAGCTGTTGAGCTTTTCAAATGTATCTTTTTGGTGCTTTTAGCACCACATGCCGAGTGCCATCTAGTTTGACTTTATATGAAATGGGCCTGTAAGGATATCAGATTTTCATTATACAAAAATCGTGACATACAAAATTCATGATAAAGAAATTATTGCAATATCTGTAGTAACATTTGAACAAAAAAAAAGTCAAATTCATCTTTAATGTTTATTGTTTGCTTTTGGGCAAATTAATTGCAGTCAAAATGTGAGAGCAGCAAGGTGGAGAGAGAGTCTGTGCAAAAAGTGCATTTATGCTTAGAAAATAGAGAAAGGGCAACGAGATGAATTGACAATTAACATGATATCAGTACTTCATTTTTTGATGTCACGATTATCGTCAGTACCAGTGTGTTGCAGCACCCCTTATTCAAGAGAAGGCAGACATCTCTATGAGTCGCCAACTCACACAAATCAATCTACGGATTAGGCTTGGGATATTACAGTATACCAGGGTATTTAGAAATCCCGAAGGTGTGGTTTTCAGTGCTGTCATAAATACAGATGCTTCTCTTTCTAATTAATTGATGGGGAAGCACACTGTATTGTTGTGTGCAGCTTACAACACCAGGAGTCAAACTCTGCGTAGCAGCGCAGCTGAGCAAACAAACACTGCCGACGACTGACTGATCAGAGTGGCGTTTCGTCGTGAGTGTGACCTTAGCGAGCATTACAGAGGGTGAGGGGCAAACTTATTACAAGCTATGGTGACAGTTACAGGTGAATGTGCAGTGAGCGGGGGGAAAGGTGAGCAATGAAATTCTGGCAGAATATGTACAGAGACCGCATTGTAAATTTAGAGTTCAGGTTTAAGTTTGTCAGTGAATAAAGGCTGCATCTTCTCAAGACTGAAGTGGAGCTTCTGTGTGCGTGTGTTGTTTCCCAGCTGTGGGAATAGCGCTGCTATGATGATCAACTCCGCCTACATTGTGGGAGTATTAAGTACAGTGGAGTACAGTGGAGTTGAGCCGTACAACACAAGTTTTACACAATGTGTATGAAGGTATGAAAAAATGGATACTGCCCAAGCCTACTATGGATAAAGAGCACGACAGGTCAGATGAAAAATATGTATTTTTAATTTTGGAGTGAACTGTCCCTTTAAGTGTAAGAACTGCTTTGTTTCAGGCTCCACAATAAGTGACATTTATTATATAGAGGCTCTTAAACTATTTTCTAATGACAGCTGAGCCTGTGGATTTTCAGGTGATGAGTTTATTTAGAGGATTACAAAAGTGACAGCCCGTCAGCATGAATAAATTAAATCATATAATGACAATTGTGACAATTTTCTCAAGGTTTCAATCAGCCAGCCCAACATTTCTATGAATCTGGGTCAAAACACTCCAAACTGATCACAGTAAATGTGTATCTTTTGAATCTCAACATTAGTTCCAGTTTGATTGAGAGTGCCCAGCTCTTTTAAGTCTAAAACCCCCTGTGGTGCGGTAATAGAAGGCGTATAATTACTCAGATAAGACCATTTCACATGAGCTGCAGGGCAGGCCTTTATTCTTTAGTAATTAAAAATATTTGACTCAAATTTACATTTATTGTCATACATTTTCCTATTAAATTGGACTATTTATGGGATGGTATAACATTAGACAGAGATGAGGTGACAAAGTACATTGGCTGATTTTAAACTTGGGAATGACCCATGCCCATACATAGTACACTAATGATGAAACTTGACCAATTCAGGTACAATGTTTCCATATACAGTCGAGGATGTCTTTAAAGAAAGAAGATAATGATAATTGTGTAACTGAAACAGTAGCAGAGAGAAAAACAAACTTACCACCCAGTTTTGCACTAGTTGACAGAATCTCATCCAACTCTGCAGTCATGTGGTCATATCTGTATATATTTAACTTCCTAGATAAAAGAATTTCACAGTCATTATGTGGGAATTTTCCATAGTTTAAAGTTGCATCTGTGATATATATGTGTATTAAGCTTGATATAGATCTTTGCTGAAGGTTGGGGTAATGAAATGTAGAAATGTAGATACAAGAAACTGCCCTTCTAATAAAATAAACAGCATATGTCAGCAGGCCATTTCTCCAGTCGTGACGATAAACTTTAGAAATGAGTCATGACCTAATTTATAGCCTGGCCTATAGTTTAAGACTAGTGGAGCCACCAGGCATCAGCCAGGCTTCATGTATCTATCTCGCAGCACTTTTCAGCAGGTCATTAGAGCTCATAAGCAGCCAAAATGTCTCTGCTCTTGTATCTTATCAACACAGAAACCACATCATTACAAAACACCACAGTTAATATATTCCATTTGTAATGTCTCCTCTGTTTCACTTCAGCATCTTGAAATGTGCTAACTGATAATATTGTAATTTCAGTATTAATGGAATTGGTTTGTGTGTGTGTGTTTACAGTTCCAGCTCCAGATGTTTGACATCATCTGCAGCACATCCTGGGCCAGCAGAGATAAGTGTTGCGAGCTGCCAGCGTTGGTAAGAAACACTCTGAGACACACATACTCACACACTTTAATACATACTCTGCATCTCCTCTCCTGTCTGAGTGTGCAGTAGTTCATGTCTCCGATTATTACAGCCTGAGATAATTAGAGTGATAATTGTGGTTACGATCAGATTGAGTTATGATGAAACCAGAATGATAAAACCAGAATTAAAGCCAAATTACTTGGAATCTCTATGAATGGTTATTAGCACTGGCAAAGAAATGCCACTGCTAATAGTGCCGGTGGTCAGGTGGGTAATTTCATTTATGCAATAGAAATGCACCTAATGAGCACATCGAGAATGACCAATTTTATAATTGTCACACGTATACAAGTAAAGTCTGAGCGTACCTGTATAAGAGCACCAATTATCCCCGGGCATAAAATATACGCACACAAAAACCTGATTCTACAATTAGGTACCCCCACCTCTGCAATCAGATGGAATGCAATAAAGCATTTATTTGCGATGTTTATAATATTTAGCTCTTGTTTAGAGATCTTCCAATACCATTTCTTTCTTTCTGATACCAATTCCAATACCTGAACTTTGCATATAAGTGTGGCTAAATATGGGCCCACAATGTGGCAAGCAACATGTCACTGTTGTCCTTTTATTTACTGTTTTAAAAGCTTTTTAATGATTCATTCAATCAAAGTGTTTAAAACCGATAGCAGTTTTCTGCACATGTAAGCGAAGACAAATCCCTCACAAAGGGGAGACAATAAAGTATCTTTTATTCAAATTAATAACCTAATTAAATAATATATGAACCATTCATCAGTCTTATTATAAAGTGGTACCTAAAAGTTTCAACACCTACATGAGGGGCACAGTATATTAGCATGTTTTGATGAAACTGTTTATCAGTAGTCAAGGGGACAAAGCAAATACTGATTGTTTTCACCACAATTTTAATACCTCAAGCGGCTCAGGCAGGTGGGAGTCAAAGGGCTGAGACAAGTTGACGAGTGATGAGCATGATTAACTGTCATTATCTTGCTTGTTGACAAGCTCCAGGTGTGCGTTGCTTAAGTTTTAAATGATGCTGCTCATGTCAGGCCTAAATACGGACAAAGTGCATTGTCCATTCAATGTGTTAATGTGTGTTTTCAGAGAGTTGAGGAGCAGTGCCCATCCATGCCTCATGCCTGCACCTGCTCCCAGGACAGCAAAGGACCTCCGGGACCCTCCGGACCCCCTGTAAGAGCTCAATAACTCACTAACTCATTTAATCATTTATCCTTTCATTTAATTCTCTTCTTCTAAGTCCAGAATGCAGACTAGGGATGCAAAATATTGCAAGAACAGTTTGGCATTCCACAACATTTGTCATTTGTTGTGTGTCAGTACTGGTGTGTTCACACAAAAACTGAGGCACTGATGGTGTGTTTGTGTTCAGTTCAGCCTCTGACTTAGACTGAGTTCTTTCTGTTATTTTCCTTCAGTCTCTCGTCAATTTCCTCTCTCCTCTCTTCCCCTTCATAAAGTACATCAATTAGAGCAGAATCCAATATGACTCAAGGTGTTTATTCCTCCAGAAGTTCTGGCTCTGGCCCCGGCTCTCTCCTGCAGTTCTCATCGGCACTCAGCAGCTGTCTGTCAGTGAATGGCGGCTCTGTCCCTCCATTCCGCCTGGTCCTCCCTACACAACATGCGATATATGCACATTTTTTCAGTCAAGTTTAATATTTTCAACTTGCTCTTACAGTTTAATACAGTGTTGCT
Organism: Lutjanus campechanus; assembly: GCA_027495735.1. Taxonomy (NCBI): domain Eukaryota; kingdom Metazoa; phylum Chordata; class Actinopteri; order Lutjaniformes; family Lutjanidae; genus Lutjanus; species Lutjanus campechanus. The sequence continues at coordinate 30,851 of JAJHUR010090809.1, forward strand.
GGGGACATTGTAATTGTTATTTATTATTTTGGTGCTTTATAATATTGTTAATAGCTAAACAGAAAAGGGTTACAAGCACTAATATCATGTATCGTGACACTAAACTTGGTAAGGGTATCAAGAAAAAATTTTGGTATCGTGATAACACTAATATGCACATATTTTCTCCTCTTAACTGCAGAAAACGTCAAGACTCTTCTTAAAATATTATACCTACTTTCATCTAGCAGAGGCAGACATAAAATACGATGCTTTTCAAAATGAGCAAAATAAGAAAACCATTGTCAGGAGTTTTTTTTTTGCTGGTGCCTGTTTCTCTCTGTTCTTCACAAATTTGTCATAATGATTTGGATGATGGCTCTAAAGATGGCAAATTAAATTTGTAGTGTTGCCCTTGCTGACCAACACTGAGCAATCATTGCAAACAGCATCTTTGCTATCCATTTCCGACACTTCAAAAAATCTCCACACCGCAGACACACTCAGGTCACATGCACGTAATTAAAGCATTATCTTACCAGTCTGTCATATCAGCATAAATGAACATTTCTGGCTGATATGATATTTAGTTTTACAACCTTTATTGGTTGATACGATCATGTGTCGATATTATGGTCCATCCCTAATGAGGACCATCTTTTTCACTCTATTTCTGCCTTTTGTCTGTGTGTATTTTCACAGATCTGTGTGGAACTCTTTATTGATGTCTCCTTTCTTCTCTCTGTATTTGTTTTGCCCCTCTGTCTCTTTTATGTACTGTTATTTATGGTTATTTATTCTCTCCTCTCTTATTATATTCAGTCATTCACTTTGACTGTCTAGACCCCCATTAAAAAGTTTGTATTTATTCCCCCAAAAAGTGTTTGGACTCTTTAACAGTGGACACTGCTGTTATATTTCAAAGTCAAACAGCCACTCTGTCAGCAAAGTAAAAAAGTTAATTTCCTGCTGTGGAATTTACGATTGAACATTAAGGAAAGAAATCAATGTAATCCAGCTCAGTTTAATTGTTAAATTCTTCCCTCAGTGGGACAAATTGAGGGAAGCTGGTCTGCAAACATAAAGGCAATTTAGCCACACACATAAACACAATTAAAACATACTAAATATGTCAATGTAAAGATTTTTTTTTTCATAAGTTGGAAGATACAAAAGTGCTTTATCAGTCTCTTTATTGTTTTTTACAGTTTATTGTCCACCCACAGTTAGTCTCTTGATCAAGTTATATCCAATACCAGTTTTTCTTAAAGTTGTATTTTTTTAATTAAACCTTTGAAAAGCCAAATTACAAGTCTTTAGGCATTTTCATCGAAGTGGCAGTGTGTTAGAGAGAAAAGCTTGTGCAGGACTGTATTCCTGTCACGCAGTAGCAGGTAAAACCTGATAGGGGCTGAGAGATGAGAGCAAGTAAATGAGCTCATTTACAGCCTGAGACTTTTGTCTATATTCTCTCCTCTTTTTCTCTTTCTTTTGTTCTCTATCTTCCACTCTGCATTTCTCATTTCTTTCTCTCTTCTTCCCCCCATCTCTATCTCTCTTTCGTTTTCTCTCATTTTCTTCTTCAAGTTCTCTCTCTTTTTTTTTTTTTTCCTCCACTTTTTGGTGCTGAGGGCATGAGAGGGGTGTAGATCAACACCGGTATAGTTTGAGGAAGTAATTATATGGTGATCCCATTTATCACAGCTGATTACAGCCCCCCCACCTCCAGTTGTCCCCCTTGTCCAACTAACCAAATCCACTCACTCATCTGTGTCCACAGGCCACTGTCTTGCTTTCTAGTTTTAGATGTCTTTTTATTTTTGCCTTTGTCCATGACCCAAAACAAACAGAAAACAAAACAAGACAAACAACAACATCAACATACATCTATTCCCCATAAATGCACAAGCTCAACGCCTTTATCTTCATATTTGATCAACTGATAATATGATAAATGTAACTAAACATAAACGTACATCATATAACTCGAATATCATTCCTCTTTATTGAGTCATTTAGCCTTCACTCAATAGTTATGTCCTTGGTGGCATTATTGTCCACCTGTCCTTCATTGTAACAACAAAACCAACAACAAAAAACAAAACAAAACAAATAAAACTCAAGCCAGGGTCAAGTACATACAGTAGACCACTTTTTATGCATTCAGTGAATGCTTGTAGTATTTTTCACCATATGATTTCAAACTGAGTCAATTTGTCCTTTTAATGCGATCGTCTTTTCCATAATCAAATGACACATTTCTTTTTCCCAGTATAGTAGTGTATGTATGTTTGAGTATGAGTTTCTTTAATACAAATGAGGAAAAAAGGGTAATTCAGCTCTATGGATACCTCACTGGGTCCCATAACATATCTTGAAATATACAAATTGATGGATAAAAATCAAGTTCTACACCCAGTATCTCTGATAACCATTGTTCTATATCAAACCAAATTTTCTGAATTTTGCTACAGTCCCAAAACGTGTAGATCAATGAATCTGTACTTTGAAACAGTTCCCTGATTTATTTCCATCATATTTCTGTCTTATGTCTCTGTCCCTCTTTAACATTTCAACATTTCATCCTTGCACAAGAAAATACAGTAGACTGCAGGCACACATCAGCTAAACCAAGAGAAATGTGCAAAAGTTAACTTATTTCTAATATGAGACAAGTGGCTAGTTGATTAAAGAATTAAATGGAGTTGATCTCAATTTAAAGACATACTCCTTCTTCTCTCTGTGTTGTGTACTTCTGTTGCCTCCATCTCTTTTCTCTTTTTCTCATTTTCTCTCTTTCACTCTTTTTCTCCAAACCAGAGATCAATAGCTGTACTGTACAGCTTTCAGCCTTTCATTGTCTTTCTGTCTCTTCTTTTCTCTGTTTTCTCTTTTACCTGCACTTCATCCACATGCCTGAGGCTCTTCTTCTCTTTCTCTTTTTGTATTATCACTTAATACCTCTCCTTGCCTGTGTCTGTCTCTCTGTCGGTGTCTGTTTCTCTCTCTCCGGCATTGAATAGGCTTCTTAAATCACATCTTAACTGCAGCATATGGGCGTAGATGGATGCTTTAATGGCGAAATCATAGCCACTTTTGTGCTAAACATGCACGCTACAGTCAGTGGGGTTTTTGAAGAAGGAAGAACAGGCAGTGCCAGTCACCTTGTTATCACAATATAATGGTTGTTAACACAATAAATGTGTTGTATCCCCTGTGGAAGACAAGCTGCCTACAGACAGGAAAACTTTCAAAATCCTAACAGACTGTGAAAACACAGAGTTTCACTGCAAACAATGGATGTGTACAGAATGTGCCGTTGTGCTGCTGAGACTGCTGAAGAGCGTGAAGAAAGTTAAATGAATACCTGGATCTTTGGGGATGCAGTGTAGAAACATATAAAACTGCCAGGAGAAGCCAACTGGATAGCAAATAAGTGCAAAGAATTATTTAAAAAGTGAAATAAACTATAGTAGCTGCCATTTGATCATAGATATTATTAAAACATTACTTTTAAAAGTGACTTTTTGTTTAGAAGTCTTGAAATTAAACTGAATATATGCGCTCTTGTCTATAATCTACTATCTACACAGAGAAGACAGTATTTTGGCAATCTGAATCGCGTCTGCTCTACCCTCGCCGTCATCATCCAAAACACTGTTGTGCTTTTCTTCCTGAGAGTAATTTCTGTTTTTATGTTCACTGTCAGACGTATGTCTTTTCCTGTCTCGCACAGCAGCAGGCCTCTTCAGTTTTGTGAATCTTTGAGTCATGTTTGAAATAATATTGATTGCTCCAACTGAATTGCAATCTGTGCCGCCTGATTTGGCACAGACTCAACTCAATACTGAACATCAGTCAGCAATCAATCTGACATTAAGGAAAACATGCCCTGCCTGCCATCCCCGTTTGTTAAAATTAAATTGTGCCCATGCTGTTTGAGATCCAAGTGTTGTTTAAAAAAAAATGGAAATTTGCCTTCAGCATCAAATTGCTCAGTTGATAATAGCGGCGGTGCACTTTTTTTTTCCTATCACCATTAAAAGGCCCATGAAAAATCCAAACACAGTTATTTGTTTTGTTGCTGTTGGAAGCTAATTTCAGTTTCTCTGCAGGTTTTGCCGACCTCAAACAAGTCACAGGCTCACATTGTTTGGCAAAATACATTAAAAACAACTTGTAGAGACAAATTTCTATGACAAACATAATCAATAATTTTTTTCTTAACAAGAATTTACATAGTGTTGAATTGAAAGTCTTGTGGCTCCATTCCTTAGTTAAACTTAAATTTTGTCTCTTCGCTGGCAAAGTAAAATTTAAAGGATATGTTCTGCCCTTTTCAAGTCTACCTTATTTCAATTCTCACATACCATACATGTTTGAGAGCGTTGTTGGTTGATGGAGTCCTTCTTCCTCTCCAGCACTGCTCCATTGTTGATGGACGCAGTCCTCCGTCTGTGCAGGAATACATTTCAGTCCAGCTGAAGCTTATTTGCGGCTTCAGTATTCTGAGTTCAAGTGGGTATTTTCCCCCCAAAAAACTGAAAAAGGTAGCACATCTTAAGTTTCAAATCAAGGACAACAACATACTTACATTTCACTTATTTGGCTCACGTTACAGTACTCACTATATGTACATCACAGCTGAGCCTTCCTCAGAGCATTCAAATGGGTATCTTTGCCTTGGCTACATCACTCATCTGGCATAATAGTTGGGATATGAAAATGCAATAGCTGATATCTTGTATTACTGTGATATGAAAATGCTCCTGCTGGCATGTAGAAATAGCCAATCTTCTCTCTGATGGTCCCGTTTGCTTATGTAAGTCATATAGAGGCATCAATATAACAATGTGACGGTTTCATAACCAATTGAAAACTGCTTGTAATTGCTTTAACATACTTTGTGGCCAGTGTGGATTTGAGAAAGGTCTCAAACTGTGTTCATAATGATCTTAAAAAGTCTTAAATTTAGCTTGTTGAAATCTGCAGAAATGCTGTGGAAGACTATTGAATGCTCATATTACCTTTGGTTGAACTTTAGGACACATTTTGCACAGACTGTGGACTGCACTTTGTCCCTCATCTTTTACAGTGGAGCAGATCAGTTCATGGCCGGTATAGACAGGAGGAATTATTACAGTGATCAATAACTATTTTAACATACATATGGGCACATGAGTTTTATATTAAGATCAAAACATCCCAGCCTCTCCTTTAACAGTGTGCAGTTTTGGCAGATGTGGAAACAGGCCTCATAAACATGTTTAGCTGCTTAATAAATTCATGTCAGTAATAAATACCAATACATATCTGTTTAAAGAGATACACATCAGTCAATGTAGCAGATTCTCTCTGTAAGCTGTTCAAAAAGATTTTATAAAACAGCTAATGACCTCTGAGTGGTAAAGCAAGGAAACAAATTTTAAACTTGGGTCAACAGTATGACTGGTTTTGAGTTATCATTGGTTTAAATTGAGAAAAACATAAATGACATTGGTATTATCTAATAAGATACAGAATCTGATATAGAAAGTGGTTAAAACAAGCATATGATGTTTCCATTAGGACTGACCTCGCGTATTCATCTCCTCTGCTGTGACCATCCCTCCTGTCCCCTCTGGCTAAATACTGTAAGAACTACCTAGTCGCCCCCTCGTTCCCAGGGGAGACCTATTTAAGCAAACACAGGAAGAGGATGTATCCCAAATGGGCCAATGATTAGCAGATGTGTGTAGCTTGTCCCCGGATAGACCTCGGGGCTGGAGGGGTCAGCCCGAGGTTTACAGCTCCAGACTCCTGCTCTTACTTGCAGATGCAACGTAATAAAGTGCAGAGAGCTCAGAGGGGCAGTTCACAGCACAGATCAGCATTGGCCTCTGTCCATCAAATTCATAACCATTCATATCAAAGACCTGTGCAGTTCCAGTTTTCTTACATTTTAAAAAATGAACTCCATTTTCCTTTGAGTCTGATGGATACATATTTCTGCAGAGGCGTGTTTCTCAGCTGTTGCTCTCTTTGTAAACACCGATTATGTGCTGTTTTCACAGTGTGTGTGTGTGTGTGTTTGGTTTGTTTTTCAGGGCGGCCCAGGCATAAGGGGAGCCAGAGGAGAGAGAGGAGAGCCAGGAGTGACGGTTTGTAAAACGCACTTAATTTCAGAAACCATTTATTCTTCATCAAAACCTCCAGCGCCTAATAAGCCTCAAATAGTATCTATCTTGCATCTTTCATCTTGAGTCACTTGTTCCCAAGTGGAGAAGAAGCAGCACCCCAGTAGTTAACAGTAATGAGCTGGTCGGACTGGATGGTGCGCAGCCGAGATGGGAAATATCACAGGAATGGTTGTAAGCACAAACTGGGGGAGCTTGCATAATTTCTGTAATTTTATGGATGAATAAATTGACCTTGAACCTTGAAGAATCGATATTTCTTGGATTAGAGCTCAATTCCACCCCTTGTGTCAAACTGGCTGCACATTGGAGACCCTCATAATTTCACATCTCAAAGTTCAATCAGCTTTGACTCTACATGAGGCAAACGAGGCGGAGTCACCTCACCGACCCTGTTCCTCCAGGGGAGCCTACAAGAATAGGCCAGACTCTGGTTTGCAATACGACAACGTTTTTGATGATTTTTATGCAGATCTAAAACTGCATTTGATTGTAAAGCTAACATTATTTTTATAAACTTGTTCCAGCGGACACCTTCCATCACCCACTATTTTTCTGTATTCACATCGGAAGCATTACAAAAGTCCGGTCTCAGCATGACTCACTCTACACTAACGGCATTAACTCCAGACAGTGAACTCTGGACAGCGTTCCTGTGCAGTAACCCTACAATACAATAATCCTACCCCATTCAGTTAAATGTTCATGTTGAATGCGAATAAATTAATTTACTTTTTAAGTGAAAGTATGGATGTGAAATAGGTCTTAAAATTGCGTGCATAATGGTCCTAGAGGGCCTTAAAAAGTCTTAAATTTTACATGTTGAAACCTGCAGAAACTCTGATTTTATGTTTTGCTCATAATCTGAAAATGCTGGTCCACACCTCTTCCTCCAGGGACAGAACAGCTCTCATCCTGATTAGAGGATAAAAAGGAAGAAGTTAGGTGTGTGAGGTAATGCCCCTGACTCACAAACAAAGAGCCTTTTCAACAGCAGCCCACTCACTCCTCCAGACTGGATGTGAAGCACTGAGTGAAGTGGTCATTTTTGAAAAGCCTATATCAAATTTGGCCTCAGTCTTAAGCCAGGCTCTTATCATTACGGTTACTATCCTGTGTTTAATAGATGCTGTTTCAACAAATCCTGTCTTGGACCACTAATGAATGATTTACTGTAGAGTTTGCATCTGCTACAATTTTGTTATGGCAGTGTGTTCCAAACTGTTACAAACCATCCAGCTGTGGCAGTCAGTACAAGGCCTGACGCTGTTGGAGATTTCTCAATACCAATACTGAGCTCTCACGATTGTAATTTAATCTTCAGTGTAGGAAAATGTGTTTTGAAGCTTTTCTTCTTTGAAAGAAGCAGTGGGGGTCCTGCAGCTTCTGCTCAGTCACGCAGGGCTGTCAATCAATAAAATAAAGCTGACTATCTCAACCATATGTCCCACTTTGACTTTGTTGAGCGACAGTGTATGGAGTGCAGTACATGAAGTGGCCCACCCAGAGCTTCAAACTTACTAGAAATTCCCAAGAATGAAACAAAGACAGGATCAAACTCATGCGTTTTCAATAGAGGCCATGTGTCTTATATTTGATGGGTGTAATTGTGTTAGTTTTGGAGTGAGATGTGGTTTTTGGTTCTGCTGGCACACACACACCGTACAGCACACACTTCTATATTAATACATGGCTGCCAGATCACACTTCAGCAGCTTTTGTACCTCTGCAGCTGCAGCCAAGTTTATTTGAATAGTTGGATTATTCTGCTGTATGAGACCAGCTCCTCCATGAATTTATCCTTATTCATTTTCTCTAATCCATTTGGCGACGTTGCTTGTTACAGTATAAGCACTGATAAATAGGAAAATAAATTGTGCAGATATAAAAATAAACCTTCAAGTAATTTAAATTTCAGTCGTGCAAATTGATTAATCTCTTCAAGTAGTTTGGCGCTGTATTTTACTGATATGTATCATTTAGTTAAAGATGACATAACACATTTCAGTCCGCTGTTTATTTTTTTTCCCCACTTCATTCAAGTGTATCTGAGCCAAAGTTTCTTTTGATTGTTTGCATGGATGTGAAAAACATGAATCCAGTAACTGTATGGTTGAACAGAAAAACAATAAATACAGGCAGAGTGAAGATTACTTTGGCTACCGCTGCTGCTGAGCCAACAAGCTACAAACACTTTGAATCAGTGGCGGGTTGCAGGAATTCCTCATTTCTGACTCCCACTGCAGGAAACCTGTCTGCACCCCGTGTACACACAGATCAAAAGAGCCGCCACGCCGGCACGGCCTGATTATAGATGGATGGACAAGTGTCCAAATCTATTTCCTGTAGTAAATCTCATTATGGAAGCAAAAGTCCCCCGAAGCATGTGGTGGTGATGCTGACCAGAGTTTGTAGCTTGAACTTGATTGACGTTGTATGTGTTGAGTAGGTGCAGCTTTAGAGGAAATGGGCACACATCCATTACCTCAGTGGATATTAGCGTAACTTTGTCATATAATCAAAATTAAACATTCTTTCTATTTTTGTTAAAGTTATAATATGGTCTTAAATGTCCAGTGTGTAAGATTTCCAGTGGTTTATTTGCAGAATATGGCAGAAATGGAATATAATATTCATAAGTATGTTTTCATTGGTGTATAATCACCTTAAAATAAGAATCTTGGTGTTTTTGTTACCTTAGAATGAGCCCAGTGTCTACAGAGGCCACGTGTCCTCTTCCATCTACTATGGATGCCCTATTCAATCAGACACCGATCAATATCAGCCAATGTAAAATATGTGACTGGGAGATCGGGATTACTGCTTTCTAGTTGCTGATCACAAAAACCGATAATGACACAAATTCTCAGCTGAGTTGGTGTTGTTGTCACATGCTCATTCATTATCCAAAAGGAGCATTTCATCCCCATCATAATTTGTATATCAATTACTCACCCTATGCTGCAGTGTGTTGCCTCCACATGAACACAGAATGAATCCAAAACACTATCCATACTTGCTGACATTGATGACATGCCCATTTTTAAAATGGCAAAACTACTGTATATCAAAACATTTTTTAAAAACTCTCACACGAGTTGCACAGTGTAATCCTCATAGTTGTATGCTTAATATTATGAAGCCTTGTTTTGATCCACTTCCATTTTCCCTGTTAATGTCACTGCATATGCTGTTAATAGAAACTCAACACTTCCTTTATCCATTTCAAATTAAAAGCCCTCTGGCATTAGTGGACAAAAACCTTTAATTTCTTAGCAAGGCTTTTAAAGTGAACTAGGTGCACAAAATGGTTGTGAACACTCACTGACTTGCAGCTTCTCTGTCATTCCCACCCAGTGGTAAAATTTAGTATTACCAGTCTGGTTTGGCTTAATATCAAACTAAATACTGCTATACCAGCTGTTATAACAAATGATCAGCATCAGCCGATAGATTATAGACGATTTGCAATGTGATCGGGGCATTCCTAGTTTCTACAGTAGCCTAGAAAAGACAAATGCAGCGCTGCCTGCATTTGTCTTTTATATTTTCATGAATTTCTCATTCTTATAGCTTAAAAGTTTACTTCAAAAATTAACTTTGAAACACTGAAATCCATTATGTTGTTTTCCACAGGGACCTCCAGGGCCAGTGGGAGAGATTGGCCCTCCAGGACCCTCAGGACCACCTGGTCCTCAAGGACCCAGTGGTCTCTCTATTCAGGGGCCCCCGGTAAGACATTAATTGTGTATGTTTGTGTGTGCATACTGAAAGGCAGTGTAATGTCATATTTTCAAGAGTGCAACGCCGCATCCTGGAACTTTCCAAAATTACTTGATAATTTCAATAAGCATGATTTAGCCTGTAAACTGCTGTTTAACTCTCTATATCAAAACAAACAACTGTGGTTGTTATATTGAAGAAGAATGTGTCTGCGATAAAAAGTCTAGAAAAGAAACAGTTTTACAAATTAAAGTTTTACAATAACTACAATTTTTCTGTTGTAGCATCACTGCTACCTTAAATTATAATGAAAACATAGTCACAAAGACTGTACTGTTCGCTATTTCAGTCTCACCTATCTCCAGTAAGGTCACAAATTTTTGCAATTAGAAGCAGAGTTAGTACCTGCCTGCCACTATAAATTGACAAATGTTGATGTATGCCTCAAATAGACTTCCAGGCAGTTGAAGGATTTTGTCCAAAGCACACTGGGGCTTGTGGTGGCCCAGCATCTTATTAAGATAACTGATGTTGGTTTTTCCAGTCCACTGGTAGCTATCGGTGTGACCGCTGGTCCAGCTGAGGTGTAATGATATTGTTTGTTTTACAGGGAGCTGCTGGAGAGAAGGGTGAGAGAGGAGCAATCGGTCCAGCTGGACAAATGGTAAGACAACACTTGCAAAAAAATTGACATAATAGTTGGACATAGAGGTGAAGTTGGTGTTAGATGACAACATCAGAAAGGACAACCCAGAGGGGCAACTATTTCCCAACCTGCCTGATATGCAGTGGGCTCCCCCTCTGTTTTTGTCTTGACCAAATAAGCTGAGTGGTGCTGGGCTATAACAAACCCAGCTGTGTGTGTATGTGAGACTATATTTATAAATTGTTTTCCTCTGTGTGTATATGTGTGGAGACTACAAATGAGCCATACATCCATTATCACTGAGGTGCCATAGACCCTGCAGGCTCACAGAAATTAGACTTGTTGCCCTACAAAGGCATATTTCTCTAACTTCAATCCATTTTTCATCATCATTTGACTCTCTTCCGTAATGCCTTATATTACACAAATATACATTAAATATATACTTCTTTGTAAAAGAGGTTATTTCGCTAAATAAGTGCTGCTTTTTCATGTGAACTCATTTTTGAGGTGGACAACCTGAAGAGTGGAAACACACTTATTATTCAGGCCATTTAGCAAGGATTATAACTGCTGCAGCTAGCTTCTGACATGGATATTTGTTGGATGACTTGTTCATAAATAATGAATATTATCCGGGTGCCACAGAATGACAAATTCATTCATTTATTAATTTGTACCATCCTAAAGGCAGGGAGCAATATCTACAAGAACTGTACGGTTAACAAAAAAGGTTTTGAAATGTTCAGTACGGCCGACAGGGGATTGAATTACCAAGACGTCACTCCATCAAGATGGATATTATTCATAGATAACAGCAAAGGAAATTCATTAAGTAAATTTAGCTGTTTTAACTAGGCTAGGTAACCATGGCTATCTATAACAGCTAGCTTTCACTTGATGTATCTGTCTAGATAGAGTGCAGTAAGCGTGACAGAGGCTGTTTTCATGGAAATTCAACATATTTACGGCTTAATAGTTTTTTGTATAGTAAAACAGATGCAAAGTCATAAGCCTTTCAAAAACAAATGTGTAGTTGTTGCATTTTGTCTTTGTTACTGCTGGTTTCATTTTTTATTACAACACATTACAGTTTTAATTATTTAAAGAATAACAATACCAGTACACTTCTTGTTATTCTTGTTTTCTTAAAATGAAAGGGCCATAATGAAGAGTGCTGCAGGGATTACACTTTTGGTGACCAGCCCGCAAGTTAGCAATGCTGTTTCCCTCCACAAAAAGCCAATAGGATTTTTCTATTGCATTTTGAATTAGTGCAGAAAGTAAGCTCTGCAACAAACAAAACTTCATGATACTTGTATATTGTTTTCAGCAAGATAATCACACTACTATTACATTTTTTGTAAATACACCAGAAGTAGCACTAGCTAAACAAATTACACCATGATTGCATGACTTCTGCATCACCAGCACTAAGTGATAAGTGTTTATTACCGACAGAACAAAACCTGAAACTCTCTTCAGCTTGTGTTAAGCACAGACCTTACTTCAGCCATCTAACCAAAACCCATTTAAACTTTGAGATAAAGGAACTGGTGCAAAAATGATAACGCATTTCTGGGTCTGAGGACTTGTTCCTGCAGCACTCTGTTATATGCAGCTAAAATATTATACAGCATAACGTCTGCGTTAAAAGTACTAACAACAGCTTGAATTTGTTGTACAGTTTTATGAAAGAGTGAGAGACGATTGAGAGTGAGATGGTTAAAGCAAGTAGCTGTGTGTGGGTGTGTGTGTGTGTGGGAACTGTTCTGTTGCTGACACACACGTGCATGTGGACACAGACACAGAGCTGTCTAATGGAATCATTGAGATGTGAATAATCATTACCAGCATCTCCATTATTGGGCAGTGAACCAATCAGAGGTAATACTGAATTAATTTAATGGTGTTCTACTGGGAGATCTGGACAGCAGCAAGGGCTGAATCAGTGTTCTTAGTAATTCTGCACCAGGAGATCATTTAGGTGACAGTCTTTTTTTTTTTTAACTAATTCTCTAGGATTTTGTAAATACATAGCTATAAAAATATTTTTTGGATCCATTTCATGCTTCTAAAACACACTTGCTGCCGTTATAAACAGTAACTTTGGTCCACCTCATACTTGTACACCCTCACATCTGTTAGTTATTCTGCTTAATTACACATCTACTCAGGTTGAAGTTGGTAGGGCTGTCCTGGGAATTATCAAACATTACCAAACTCAACCCACCAATAAGAATTTTTATAAGCTGTCCTACCTCCACGAGCACAACAAGAGGATCAATCAAACCCAGTCTACACACACACACACACACACACACACACACACACACACACACACACACACACACACAGAGGAAGACCTGAGAAGAGTTCTAATCAGGCTAATTAAGTGAAAACACCTTTGAGGGTGTACCTCGGGACTTTTACTTGAGTTTTGGGGCTTGAAGCTCTGCTACTTTATTCCCATTAGACTGGTGCGTTAAATATTAAAGGCATCATTGAGGTAACATAATAAAATGTTATGATGGAAAAAGCTACATTAGTTCACAGGAGACTAGATAACACACAGCAAGAGTCACTTTGCAATGAATTGTTAATGTCCATTACAGTGATATATTATAGTCTGAGTTGTAATATATATCATAAGGCAGTCACAGTGCCAGTACATAGAAAGCTTTGGCTTACTATGTCACTGAGTTCTCCCTGCCAGATAATTTTCTTAATTCATCTCAATCAGTTTTACTGGTCTGACCTGTTACCTCATTATCACCACGTTTGATCATCAAAATGTCCTTTAGAGCTTAAATCAAGCGCTCAAAAACAGATATTTTGCACGTTTCCATTAAGCGTACTACTTTCTTGTAATTTGTTGTAGATGTGACGTTGCAGATGATTTATTTGGCTGAATTTACTTGAAGTGATTCTTCAGATTATTTGAAAGTGGAGAAAGTGGGAGCCAGCATTCCTAAAAGCTCTTTCAGCTCCATCTCAGGCACACACCAAGTCAAAGTGGATCCTGATGCAGCACTATGTGCCTGTTGTAGAGATAGTGCAGGTCTGTCAAATACTTTGGCTTTCATCAGGCTCATGAACTGAAATAGTCTCCTTGCCGAGATGAAGTTACTTCCTTGAGAAACTCCAGTGAGGTTTGATGTTAGCAGGAACCCTTTTATACACACACAGTATTTATCAGCTGGTGTTGTCCATCTCAGTGTTGTCTGAGGACCAGGACAAATTAAATGAGATGGTGGATTGTATGGCTCTGAGCCCAGATTCACTAGAGGATGTCACAGAGGTGCTAACCAATCTGACCCACAGCTCAGGTTTGGCTTTAATGGATTTTTGAACATCCTTGTAGATTTTCAGGGAAGAAAAAATATTATAATTTATTTAAAGGTGCAGTGTGTAAGATATGGCCAGAATTTTAGTCTAAAATGTTCAAAAAATGGACTAACATTGTCAAATGAATGTGAAGGAGTAACAGTAGGGCAGAGCAATATATCTATATTATATCCATATCATGATAGGAGACTAGATATTGTCTTAGATTTTGAGTAGCATTGTATCGTGGTATGGCATAAGTGTCGTCTTTTCCTGGTTTGAAAGGCTGCATTACAGTAAAGTGATGCAATGTTCTGAACTTACTAAGACTCTTGTAGCTTTGCTATATCCACATTACTGATGGTTATTTATCAAAAGTTTTGTTAATATTTTGTGAAAGCACCTATTGTCATCCCTACAATATTGTCATAATATCAAGGAATATTAAGTTATTTGGTCAAAAACATTGTGATATTTGATTTTGGTCATGTCACTCAGCTTTATATACTTTTGAGTACACTTTGTGATATGTTAGAGAGAAAGTGTATCTGAGATATACAGTATATTGTATCAATGCATAGCCAAAGACATATCTAGATATGATTTATAAGACATATCCCCCTGCCCTGCATTATATCAAAGACATCTATGCATTGTCTTGCAGAGATATCTACTAAATTTTCACACATGTATCTTGTTAACTCATCATAAAACATACTTCTGGAACCTCAAGAAACAAAATAAAGCTTGTTTCTGGGAGCCTTTGAAAATGCAGATAACGTATACCATCTGAAACAAGCACCAATGACAGGCTTATATTCACACTGTACAATCATTTATTCAGACTAGGTCTTGATATTTTTTTTAAGAACTTTTCATTTCCTGTATGGTGTTCTGTTGTGTTTGTGCTTTATAAGCTCTGTGACGACAACCTGTTAAAAGTGTTTTTTTTTGTTTTTTTTTCCATATAGTGGAATAATCTACTACAACAGTGATCTGTGTAGGGACAAGAAATTTCAGAGGACGAGTGCATAAACTCAATTTAAATTCATTACAACCAGATTTAGCTGTAGTCAGGCTCTCCATGTGGAGCTGACGGTGCAAAAGTTTTGATTTTGAGAGACAGCTCTGGCAGACAGCATAAAGGAACGCTGTTATTTTCTTTTACACGCCAGAGCGCAACTTGATACAGTCACTGCTCCCATCTGTCGATCACAGATCATGTCAAACTGATACATCGATCTGCCATCAGAGTACACTGCACCGTGATGGGCTGGCCACTTTGTAATGGTTACTTTCATACTTCAGGATGGTGCTGCAAGGTATCTTTATTAAATATTTGACAGTAGATTTAGTGGCTGGGTTGTTATGCTGAATAATTACATTGGCATTACCAGGGTCTTAATTATGAGACTAAATTTTACAATGACGATGATAATGACAATAATATTTACTCTATTGGACAGGTGTTTATTATACTGCAGTGCTGATGCAGATAAACTATTTTTGTGGAGGCAGCTGTAAAGACAATTTGTTGTAATGCTGATGCTTATAATCATGTCTGTGATGATTACTTTATTCTTTCAGGATTTTTATGCATTTGTGTTTTCTGCAGTCTTGCTCGTGAAATGGCATGAATCAATTTCTTGTTGAGAGCTTTGTGAGTTGATGACACAACAATTCACCCGCTGATTGGAAGTCGTACTCAAAAAGTCTATGAATTTCCACCAAATTTCAACCACATCTGTTTAATTATCAGCAAAAATAAGGATTGAGGAGGAACAACTCATATCTGAAAAAGCTCACCGAGAGCTGCAACACTTCCTGATGCAGCACTATCTGGCCCTCTCTCTGCCTGCATAGTCCTATTAATAAAAGCAGGCAGTGCTGCCCTGTGCCGCACTATGTTACCGGGTAATAATGTGTTTTGTCAGAGAGAGGAATATGAATGGGTGTGTGTTTGTGTGTGTGTGAGTGTGTGTGGCTCAGTGGGGGAATATTGTAGCTTCCAGGGCCCTGTTGTAATATACGAGGGACCACAGAGAATATCACTACTCTAAAACATCAATTACCTCTCTCGCTCTCTCCCTCCCTTTTTCTCTTTCTTCGCTCGCTCTTTCTCTC
>JAJHUR010090810.1:1720-13518 GCA_027495735.1 Lutjanus campechanus
TTTTTTTTTAGATTTTTTTAAATAAAGCAATTCCCTTACTGTAATGGGTGCCATAATTAAACAAAATGTAATGTATTGCACAAGTCTTTTCTTATTAAGCAAAACTGGCAAGCTGGTGTTTGTATTTTACTATAAACTGAACTTCAAAGTTGACCAAATGAAGACAATTGCATGGACCTCTACCACTTCCCCCTCCCTGTTATACATGAGATCTCAGGGACAGATAGCAGGTTATCTGTACATGTGTTTAATATGTCGTCCTTTACATCTTTATATGTTTGATAGGCTTTGTAATGCTGTCAGAGAATGTATACAATATGTTGTTGTGGAAGTAAATCTTTGATTGAGGAGGGAAAATCCTTTGGTATTGTTTAGTAAGAGCAAAATTTTTGTTTTTAAGTAACGATTAATTGATCATTAATGTTACCAATGAGCGATTAAGGAAAAGGCTTACAATTTGCAACCCTAGCACCTATTCATATTTTGAAAGTTTGTGTGTATAAGGGCTTTAGAACATTACAATAAAGTATATGATGGCCATTCCCATGCTCTAACATGTCTCATAAGTGGTATTTACAGTTTAAGGGTTGATACCATTTATTATTTAGATTTGGTACACAATTTAACCATTTTGACCACTTGATAATTGAAAAAATGATCAGAAATCGTTCCAAAATGTCGCATATAGACACTAAGACCTTGAGGATAGGGCTGGGTTAAACGATTATTTTTGTAATCGATTAATCTAGAAAATAGTTTTTCGATGCATTGATTAATCTAACGATTCATTTTTAAATCCGATTCGATTCGAATTCGATTATCGATTATCTCCCCATAATTTGACCTATATAGCAATTAATGCTAATTTATCTCCATGAATAAAACACAAATTTCTTCTTTCCAATATATTTTTATTATCAAGTTCAAAAATGAATTTTATTGAACAATACAACAATAAAGTGCACACAGCTGTATTGCAATGGAATCCTATAATAAAAAAATAATAAAATAAAACTTTTTTTCAATAAATAAAACTGCAAAAAACACAATCTGAACCAAAATCTTATCAACATAAAATAAATAAAAAATAACAGCAGCGGTCCCCCACACAAGCAGCTCCCGGGTGCCTCCTCTTAAGGTGCTGGTGCATCGCAGTAGTTCTTTTATGGTATGCCATCTCTATTTTGCACAGGTCACAGACCACCGAATCGTTACCTTTAGGTGTAAAGTACTTCCATACTTTTGACATCCTATTACGAGATCTTTTCTTCTCCCCCGACTCGCTGCTACTCGATGCCGCGGCCGCCGCCATTTTTTGATTCTGAGTGACGACACATCGACGTGCAGTTTTTGCGTCGACGTACTTGAGGAACACCTTAGAAAAATCCACGCCAACTTTTGACATGTAGAGATTTATGTTAAAAAATTAGATTTTTGGCTATTGGATGCCAAGCACTTCTGTCCTGGGAATTTCTCAGTAAAGATGATTCATTGTTTGTGGTCTCATAGTTATTTATGTTTTCTTTGTCCAGGTGAAGCCTTCCACCCCAGTGACCACCATCAACACACAGACTTGTCGGTACCCCCCAACAGTCCCACCGGCCTGTCTTCCCAGCATTCCTCACTCCTGCCTCCAAAGCCGAACTCTGGGCAGCACGGTCACGTAACTTCGTCATCTGGCACTGGTGTGGCAGCCCACGCTCCCTTCTCCCCGCTGGTACCAAACCTCCATGGCCCGACAGCCAAACTCAATTCTCCCAGTCCAGACAGCCCGACGTCAGTCCACAAGCCCAGCCCGTGCAAAAACTCCCACATTCCTGCCGTGAACACGCAACACAGCAAACTGGGCACGTCTATCATGGGCTGTAACCACCCTTGTAATGGGCACAGTGCGGGAACGGTGGCTGCTTCAAATGTAGGCCATCTGACAGCTGGGGCCTGCAGGTTAGTGTTGCCCACTCAGTGTTGCTTTCTGAGAAACCGTTTTTGTATTGATTCAAAATACAGATGCTTTCAGAGTAAATGTGATGTAAAGTCAATTCCTTCTTTTTTTATAGGGACCAGGCATGTAAGGGGCACAAAATGACTAATGGGACGTTGTGCCACCCATCGTCTGAGCTGGAGGAGGGCGAGGATGAAGACAGCAGCTCTGAAAGAAGCTCCTGTGCGTCCTCATCCACAAACCAGAAGGACGGGAAGTACTGCGACTGCTGCTACTGCGAGTTCTTTGGACACAATGCGGTACTTTGAACTTTTTGTGGCATCCTCTTTTTAAGTAGTAGTTAAGAGTTCTCTTTGTAATGTCATACTTGTTAAACATTTATAAAAAAAAAACTGACATTATGAAAAGATATTGAAATGTATTTTTGGTCACAGCCTCCAGCTGCACCAACAAGCCGCAACTATGCTGAGATCCGGGAGAAGCTCCGCTCACGTCTGACCCGGCGTAAAGAGGAGCTGCCTCAGCGTCAAGACTCAGAACTGACAGTGGCTGGTGCCATTGACAACCGGGACGTAGATGAGCTGCTAGACTTCATAAACAGTTCTGAGCCCAAACCTGTCAACAGTGCCAAGGCTGCCAAAAGGGCACGACACAAACAAAAGAAGAAGGTGTGGTAACTTTAGAAACAATGTGTATCAATATTTATTTTTCATTTGAATTTGAATTTGTGTCATCTCACGTATAGTGCTGTGTATTGTTTTAAAAAATTTGATACCTTGTAAAGAGACAGCACATGTGTTTTGGTGCCAAAACATTCAAAACTTTTTTCCAATATGTTGCTTAGTGATATTAACATTGATTCGTCAAAATTCTTTTTTTCATTTAAGAAAAGAGGCACAACATTCTGTGATGGTAAATCCTGTCTATAAACACGAGCATCTCTACAAGAACTATGCTCAAATAGACCTAAATTGGAAGATTTTTAGAATTTTTAGGCTCTGATCAACGCATCATTTCCTTTGAGTTCCTAAACCATAGGAAGGCAATTTAAATCCTGTGTGGAAATGGTGAACTTCACCGCTAATGAAAATGACTACGTAGAGAGGTTATTGCATAATGTAAATTCACTGAATGGCTGTTGTTAAAAAATTGCAGAATTGCATAATTATCAAAAAAAAATGGTTTGACTGCATGAAAATCTTAAAGATGATCACTTAAAAAAAGGAACCAACTAATTGAAGAATTTGCTAACAAGATGAAGAATCTGATGCCAAATTTTGGAAATTTAGATCAGGGGTGTCAAACTCCATTTCTTGCCTCTGCAGTCATTTATTTTACTAATAACAACTTTTATACAACATTTATGTGACTTATTTTACAAATATATGAAAAATATGCAAAGTAGTGAAAGTAATAAAGTCATAATGACACAAGCATGGTTTCAAATCCAAAATGTGTATTTGCTTAAAACTGAAATGAATGATTGGCTGTTACCTTTTTAAAGTTACTAGCTACAACCACTCTGCTAGAGTGTCACTGCTGTAAACAGCTACATAATATTGAGATGCTAATTAGCATATAATAACTTCTAGCCACCCGATGCCATTGTATGCGGATGACAAAATCAGGATGCATTCATGGATGCATGGATTCCATACTTCCGTAACACAGTATAGAAGTGTGTAGCATAAATATGTTCAATACAAGCTCCCATAAAATACACACATAAAATGAGGAGCTGGGCTGGATTTGGTCTGCGGGCCTTGAGTGTGACATGGTGTTTAGATACTCGGTACTACAGGTATAATTTGACCAATATCCCAAAGGTATTGGTTTTCAATACACAGCCCTACTAATTTATTATCTTGATAGCATTTAGTGTGTGTGTGCCTATTCAAGCTCTGAAGCCTATACCATTTCTGTTTCAGGAAAAAGCTCAGCAGGGCAACATGGGTGCTGCAGGCAGTGACCCCCACTCCAATCCATCTGAGCCTGTCGACGAGCCCATCCCAGATGGCTCAGAAGCCAGTCGGTTGCTCGACTGGCCTCAGCTGGAGCTCGAGCGCGTCAACAGTTTCCTCACCAGTCGGCTCGAAGAGATTAAAAACACCATCAAAGACTCAATCCGGGCCTCGTTTAGCATGTACGACCTTAATCTGGACGTCAATGACTTCCCAAAGAAGGCAGCCACGTTGGAGGGCAACCATTTACTGTCCCATCTCAATGGTTCCTCTGACCTGCAGCAGATAGACCTGGACCTGGCCCCCCTTTCACTGGGCACCTTTAAGAATCACCTGGACCTGGTTAACGGATGGGAGGACACAACCACTGTGTCTCCCCCCAACACCACCACCACGACATCAGGGGTCCCTGCTGGGTCCAAGGACATCCAGCGGTTGCACACTACCCCCAGTCTCTCAAAGCTCATAAGGGTTCGGTCCCCAGAAAGAAGCACTTCCACTGGATCTGACAGTTTGCCGCAGGTGCCAGCCCAAGCTACAGCTAAATCGAAGGAGGACGCCCCCGATCCCAAGAGCACAGCAGTTGGGAACGGTGGTGCAAAGTCAAAGAAGAATAAAAAGCAGCAGCAAAGACAGGAGCAGTCTGTGTCAGAGCAAAACTCCAACAAACCAACCAAAGCTGCCTCTGGGAATGAAACACAGAAAACCAATGAGTCTAAAGAAACAGCGTCTAATGGCTCAAAAGCTGGAAACAAACAGCCTCAGCACTCTGCAGACAACCAGAGAAACGGGCCTAAGAAAGCTGAGGAGGGCAGATCGTCCAAACATCCAGCAAACGGAGCAAATGGCGGCCTCTCGAATGCACAAAAGGGGAAAGGTGACACAGAAACACGAGGAGGTCGGTCTGAGCAGGATTCGGAAAGCAAAGCTCACTCCACCATTTCAGCAAACGGGCAACAACAGCAGCAACCCAAGGGGAAGAATAAGAAGAACAAGAACAAGGGTGAAAAATCCAGCAGTGCTATCGGTACAATAAACTATCTTCAAGACTACAACACTGGGTTGCTCCAACAAAGATTAAGTTAATCTGCAAAACTATGTTTAAAATGAGTAAATCCAGATTTAAAATTACGCAGAGCTCTCTTGCACAATTTAAAACTGATCTCATCATGGTTTGGTGATGTCAGCAAAAATTGGGTAGTTTAATCATTATGAAGATGCTTGCTCACCCAAGTTATAATAAATAAATAAATCTGAGTCCTTTTGGAACCAAGGAAGTACAAAAGAGGGGGAAAAGGGCTAGCTTTCGGCTGCTTTGTATTCCTGAACGAAACATTACATTGTTTGCTGACGAGCAAAAAGGTTATTTTAAAGTTATATTATTTGCTAGTTACCTAAAATTTAACACGTTAATTCATTTGCTGTCTAGCTAAAAAGTCCCCCCACCCCCTAAAACATTATATTGTTTGCTAGCTAAAAAGTTTTTTTTTAAGTTTTATTGTTTGTAAAGTGTAAGTTCAAAGTGATTACTGGATCACAGTTTAAATTGGAGTTTAAAGTTTTGGTGCAACAGAATTAAATGTAATCTAGGTTTAAAGTAAAAAATCTTTCTTAATTTTAAGATAGTTTAAAAGTTTGAATCATAATTTAAAGTTAAACCATCATTTAATCCGGTTTAAAAATTATTCCTTGTTGTTGCAACCCAGCATAAGACAACTTTGACTTGTTTCATATCTTGTATTGTTGTTAGCTAATGTTTTATCTTTTATATTTTTAATGTCTAGATGACGTATTTCTCCCTAAAGATGTGGATCCAACAGAAATGGATGAGATTGATCGGGAAGTGGAATATTTCAAAAGGTAAGCTCAACATAGCAGTGTATTGGGATACTTTTTAGAAATAGCTTTGGGCTATTTGAACTGTTGTATTGATTAACATTAAACACATAATTAAAACTGAATTTATTCTCTCCTCCTTATTCGTCTGTCTTTCTTCTCTCTAGGTTTTGCCTTGATTCCGCAAAACAAACTCGCCAGAAGGTAGCAGTGAATTGGTCCAACTTCAGCCTCAAAAAGGTTCCTTCCAATGCAGCTCAATAACTTGGATGAGTGCCAGAAAAGAAACAACTTCACACCACAAACTCTTTCAGTAGAGCCCTATTTGGCCTGAGGCCTTCTCTCATTCCCTGTTTTCTTCTCTTCCTTACTAAGCCAAGGGACCCTGGTTCAAAATCATACTCTCCATTCAGAAGACTGAAACATAACTTGTGGCTGACAAGCCAGGGATCATTCTCAAGGCCAACTCTACCCTTTGCTATTATTGCAATGTTCACTAAATGAGAGATGCAAAAATGGAAAAAAGTCTGTTGAATCCACTGCATCCATGTGCTTACGTATGTAGTATGTAAACAATTACCTTACATGAAATAAATGTTTTTATCACAAATCTGAGACATTTTAACGTTGTTAAACTTCTGAATTCCAATCAGTTCAATTTGGTGCTCATCATACATGACATTCTACATTGCTAGTTTCACTCCCTTTACACTAGTCTCAGTAGATACTAAAGACTGAACAACTGTCAAAAAGGACCACCAGATGATATTTTGACCTAATTTTATGGAAAAACACTTCTCTTCTGCAGGGAGCAACAATGGCAACAGTTGATTTTGACGTTGATTTTACTCACAAGCAGGCTGCAGTGCAAATTGTTATAGTTCTCAATTGGAATACTTAATTTGTGATATGGCTGCAACGAAGGATTGTTTCATTATTGATTAATCTGCTGAACATTTACATGATTAATTGATCAGTCATTTGGTGTATAAAATGTCATATAATTATGAAAAATGCTCCTCACAATTTCCCAGTGCCAAAAGTGACATCTTCAGATTGCTTCTTTGGTCCAACCAACAGTCCAAAACCCAAAGACTCGTCATTTACTACGATAGATGACAAAGAAAAGCAGCAAATCCTCACATTTAAGAACCTGGGAAGAAGCAAATGTTTGGCATTTTTGCTTGAAAAATGACTGAAATCATTCATTGATTATCAACATAGTTGGCAGTTAGTTTTCTTTTGATCAACTAATCTTTGCAGCTCTTATTTGTGATCATCAAATAATTAGCAATCAGTGATGGAGAACTGAAATTACAAACATTTGACCTACATGATGCACTGTTATCTTATTGTATAAGATCATGAAATTATGTTAAAAAACATGAATGTTTGACAGTTTTCAGTACACGAACAATGTTGATAGAACACTTGTCTCACAGGATACATTTAAAAGTATATAAAACCAATTAAGTACCAATGCAAATGCGTTCCCATGCATGACATATAGAGCAGAAAAATCTAAATACTGTCCCCCAGTCCTGTGTTGGGCAAAGTTAAATGTGTCTGTTGCTTCAATGTCAATTCTCCCTTGGTGTTGATCTTGAATAATTCTCTCTTTAATAGTGATATCCACCATACACTCTGCCATCTGTAGTAGAAAGTCCTTCAACACAGTTTTCTCACTTCTTAACTGCTATTTTAATCCCTGCATCCCCACAGTGACAGGTACACCAGTGTGCAATGTTCATTTTAACGTTGGAACCATCATCACACATTGTTTGACACAGTTAATTTCAATGCTTGTACATACTGAGTGATTATTTTGGGCCCTTTTGAGCCTCTGTTAAGCGTTTCTGGGGGTTGTGTGTGTGTGAGACAATATTTTCAACCATACTACTCTTTTTCCCTGTACTGTGACCTTGGTGGCACCTTGTACCTCAGCTAGCCTATCTTAAGTCCAAGTCTTGATAATCTTTTGATGAGAAATATCACTGAAGAGTTGATACCTTTGGGACAAGGGCCTTGGGATTTACACCAGTAACCATGTTTTAGCTGATGGCTTTCATTGAGATGGATTTCTTTCTTGAATCTGTGCTGAGATTTTGTTTTCATATAACATCTCTGATGCTTTCCAGGTTATATTCAATTAGAGAAGATTATCTTAATGTTTCGAATGTAGATTTATACTATATCAATAATAGCCAAGTGTATGTTGGCTTGTTTCTTTTTTTAAAATTCACTTTTGATACTGTGAAAAATCTTTCGTTCAGAAAGATTAAAAACAATACAGTTTTGACAAAAATAAAGTGTGGTGTTTGCTTTCTACGCTTATCTTTTTGGTTTGGTTTCCATGATAATGTCCTTGTACGACCTGCCTCTCCAGCATCAGACTTTCAAATGTTGGGACGCAGCACCTCGATGAGGTTTGACCCTTCCAGCGCTCCGTACAGCACCAAAGCTTCCTGTGTTGTGTAAACATGTGGGGTAGTTTTATGTATTGAACTCCGTGCCGCGTATTTGGTCAGTAAATCTGTGGCTTCGATACACAGAGAAAGTCACTGTATTAATACATAAAATGGAGACGGAAAATCGACCCAAAAAGGTAAGTTTAAGCGTCGTTCACATTATGGAGAGGCTGCACTAGCTAACGCTAGCTAAAGTTAGCCAGCTAATCAAGCATTAGCAGTGTCTTTTATCTGGCTTAACGTTACATTGCGTTGTCTATTACGCAGTCAAAAGCATTGAAACAGGCCGATGAATAACGTTAAACTAGCATGTCTGAATAATATTACGAGAAGAACTGTTTGGTAACGTTATAAAGCTAACGTTACACGATCAGCTAGCCAAAACGCAGAGCTACAATATCAACCGTCACTACGTATTTGTTACGTTTATGTAGCATAACACAAAAGGTTCAAGTCATCTCAGGATAAAGCTAATAACCTGCACTTGTATCATTCAGCTAAATGTAAGAGTACTTGAGTGAGTTTTAAGTGAACAAACAACATTAAGTTTAAAGCTATATCGATATGGACCTCATGATGTTTTCGGTGTTCAGTCAGTGTAAAGTTGTGAGACTGAAGTCGCTACGTTACTTCACGTTTTATGAAAAACTTATCAACAAGGCTAACTCTTTTAAAAACACCTCTTACAGTAACTGTTGTTGACAAGAGCTACTACCACCAATAATAACTACTAATTAATTCTGAAGAATAAATAAAACATGTATCAAAATATTAGTACATTTAGTGTAAAACATGCAAGTGAAATTAGTGATGCACAATATGGATTTTTGTCAACCAACAAGATAACCAAATATTACCTGCTTTTCGTGGCTGCTATTAATAAAATAACCAATAATTTAACATTTTGTGTTTTAGAAAGAATGTCATATATTAATATGATATCATTTCATCGCTTTTGCACATTAGTACGAGTGCAATATTTATCGGCTGTAATTTGTTTAATTAAATAATTTTGCTTTCCCATTACATTTATCGTGCAACTCTAATGGCGTAACAGCTAGTCCAGCCAGTCCTTGTAAAGAAGACTTTAATACTGAGTAACAGGAGTTTAAAAAGTGAAGCAGTGTATTGTGCCCATTTCCAAAGCTTTGATTACAGCAGGCCTAGGACAACATCTGACCAAAGTAAAGATGTCAGAAAGGGTGTAATGCAATCCCTTGGGCTAATTGAAATGTGTACAATTTTACAGCCTCTTGTGGATTTGTATAAATATAACAGTTGATACATGCTAAAACTGTGTTCGTTTTAACATGTAATAAATCTATCAAAATCCTGTTACTATAATGTGTTTACAAATATGTATCCATGTGGGGCATGCCAGCATACGGCTCTGGCAAATTCATATTAATCACATCCTATAGATATCATTCTTCAGTACCACTGTATGTTTGATCTGCATCCTGAAAATAACCACTGCAACAGAATCTAATTTTGTGCAAGCTGCTTTTTTTCATAATGGTCGTACTGTAGGGTTAGGTTTTCTTGTAATGGTTTGCTGTGGATGTGTTTGAAGGTCATTCTGGCTGACTGTGGATGTCTATCCTCTCTTTAGAGGAGGAAACAAAAAGTAACACTACTGATAATGGTAATGTGTTTGTACAGAGATCCCATGGGGAGGATGACAAGTCTGGCTCAGAAGGCTCGGAGGATGATGATTATGTGCCGTATGTTCCAGTCAAAATAAGAAAACAACAAATGGTAAGTCATTGTGCACTGTACTGTTTGATGTTTTTGAAAGGAGTAAGGAGGCACCAGTCCAATCTACCAGTTTAATGGGATAAAGACCTTATTGAGTGGATCAGCGATGATGCCAAGATGTGACATTTCTACCATGAATATTAATTTCTTTCTCAGTGTCACAGCGATGCTTGGCCTCATGTTACCATACACAAAAATGATCCCAATAAGTTCACCTGAGTCAAATATACTCTATATATTCAGTTTAACATAGATTTTCTAATGAAACGTAACATCGTTGTTAAAGTTGTAAAACTGTGAAAATTGCGTTTTGATTTTTCAAATATCATATGTCCAATTACCCCATAGCCAAATTTAATACGCTTTTTAAAATATACCTCACAGCTACAGAAGATGCTACGTCTGCGAGGAAAGGCAGTGGACGAGGAGCAGAAGGACAGTGGGGAAGAGCAGAGGGATGAGGACGAGGGTCTCGGTCCTCGGTCCAACGTCAGTCTCCTTGACCAGCATCAGCACCTCAAGGAAAAGGCAGAAGGTATCTGGTTCAAACGCGACCCACTCTGGATTATAATTGTTGCCTATGAATTTTTTTCACACTATAATTTACTTAACATGTTATTATCACAAGATAATAATTAAATATAACCATAATATTTCTGTGATATCTCACCTGGTTCATGTTTTTGTATATTCAGCTCGTAAGGAGTCCGCCAAGGAGAAGCAGTTGAAAGAGGAAGAGAAGATTCTGGAGAGTGTTGCAGAGGGCAGAGGTAAAATTGTAATGCTGTCAAGCCACGCTGAATTATTAACCAAATTTACTTTGATACACTTGTGGATGTTAAGACAGTTGATAAATTAGTTCTGTCTTTCCTCTGTCAGCTCTGATGTCTGTGAAGGAAATGGCCAAAGGTATCATATATGATGATCCCATAAAAACAAGGTAAGTTCTTGATCAGTTAATTCTATAAAGTAACATTGTTTGTTGAGTTTTTGTACTTTTCATTTAACCTGGATGTTCTATATAGTTGGAAGGCACCACGCTACATCCTGAATATGCCAGATACCCGACATGAGCGTGTGAGGAAGAAGTTTCATATCCTGGTTGATGGAGATGGCATCCCTCCTCCAATCAAAAGCTTCAGGGAGATGAAGTTTCCTCCAGGTTACAACACACTCCCTGTCACACACGTGAAAAACTCGATGGACCTCATGCAAGAACATTTTATCTTCACATTCTCTTAATTTAAAAAAAAATTGTAGAGTGGGATCTTATGAGTGTGCCACGTCGTATCTGAGCACACATTTATCAGGATTGTAAATTAACATAATTATCTCCCCGATAATAATAACCATATAAGTCTACATATCCTGCCCAATACGTCAGGAGGGCTTCATTCATTAGAATGGCATCCAAGAGATAAAAAATAAGATTGCGGACCTGTTTTCCGAGATCTGTAAAAGAGAGTTTGTCGTTTTAACAGTGCCAGCAGTGGAATTAAGAGACCCGCTAAAGCCAAGGAATGGGAGAAAATAACAAGTGATTTGAATGCCTTGTTACGTGAGAAATGGATTGCTATGAAAATGGCTTCACAAAAACAAAACAAAGCAAAAAACCATCTTGGCACAGCAGGGTGATTGATGACTGCAGCAGCAGGAGGTGGTCCAGGGGAAGTCTCCATTAAGGAGATGATGAAAAAATACGACAGGTCTGGACGAGGGATGTTAATGATTATTAATTAATTAATCACCATGAAGAATTTAACCAATTAAAAATGTGTTAATTAATAATGTATGTTACCATTTCTCGAGATCTCACAGGTTTTTAGAGTGGTT
>JAJHUR010090810.1:17356-29586 GCA_027495735.1 Lutjanus campechanus
GCTACTCCTGGCAGACTGATGGACTTGCTGCAGAAGAAGATGGTCAGTCTGGACATCTGCCGCTACCTGGCTCTGGATGAGGCTGATAGGATGATTGACATGGGCTTTGAAGAAGACATCAGAACCATCTTCTCCTATTTCAAGGTGAGATCCTCCTCTGCATCAGTGACTGACAAATCCCTGTTGCATATAATCAATGCAGTAGATTTTTCCGCCTCCATTTTTCTGTCCTGGTCCTTGCAGCCCTAGCCAGATAGCTAGATTTACAAAGTCAGACCACTATAATAATCACAAGATATAAAATCAAAAATGAAATGATGTAAATAAAAATCTCCTCCTGCTTCCTTTTAACTGGTTAATATACAACTCACTATGACTGTGAAAACGTAAACTCAGGTTCATTTCATCTGATTTCAAGGACAATCTGTCCCAGTGGCAGGCATTAAAAAGTCTAAAATTTCACATGTTGAAACATGCAGAAACTCGTCTGGCAAGGCCCACCAAGATAATATTTGTCAAGATAATATTTTTCATATGTACAGCCTGAGCAATATATCAGTTGCCAATATTATTGACCTGATATTGGCCTATCACAGCTGTATCAGCCTGCATCAGTATCAGCTTATACGCTTTGCAATATTTGCACCAATATATACACATTTTTTAAAATTTATAATTCTAAAAAATACTAATGATAGTTTACTGTTTCACTGCCTGATATCATTATAGACAGAAACCCACTTTTGAGGGATCATTGCAAAAAATGTTTTCTTATGTATAAACTCTATACTCCACATATTCTGTGTGAAGAATATTGGCCAGAAAATCAATATCAGAATTTTTTACTTAAAAGTTGTTTTTTACTTGGTCTGTTTGTTTCAAGTGGCAACAGCTTTTGTCATTGTTAAAGCACTTGACAGAATTGGCTGGTTAGTCCATCTTTCAGCTGCTTGGGCCCCTTTTTCTTGTTTTTTGTTTTGTTTTTTCAGATTGAAATATGTAAGGTAAAAAAAAAATGACTCTTGGAGTTTTAGCTGGGATTTTTGAGACTACCAGACTCCTAAAATGGGTTATTTCTGCATTTAGGGACAAAGACAAACCCTGCTCTTCAGTGCCACCATGCCCAAGAAAATCCAGAACTTTGCCAAGAGTGCACTGGTCAAACCCATCACTATCAATGTAGGCAGGGCCGGCGCTGCCAGCTTGGATGTCATCCAGGTACGTTCATTTTTCACTGAAAGAACAGTTTTCTGTCTTAGTTAGGGGAATTCATTGCATTCACTTTACAAATCCACTGATGTGAAAATTATGTGATGCAAATAATAATGACTATCTTGTGTGTCCGTGTTTGTGTTTTTGCAGGAAGTGGAATATGTCAAAGAGGAGGCCAAGATGGTGTACCTGCTTGAGTGTCTCCAGAAAACACCACCTCCTGTCAGTACTTCTACATATTATGTCATTGACATGAAAAAACAAAACTCTCTGACATGTCAAATGTTACAAGTATTGTGTGTTTATATTGACAGGTGCTGATATTTGCTGAAAAGAAGGCTGATGTAGATGCCATCCATGAATATCTGCTGCTAAAAGGAGTCGAGGCGGTGGCCATCCATGGAGGAAAAGGTACACAGTCGTTAAAACACACAGCAGTCAGAGCATAAGTAAAATGTCTGCAGAGGATTACTGTATTTGGAGGAATGTCCAGCCCAGCATCAAGTTCAGCTCAGAGCACCGATCGTTAGCTGCATTTCCACTAAATGGTACATCTCAACTCGACTCTCCTCTACTCACTTTTGGTACTTCTACTTCATGTAGTACTCCCTGAACGTAGGTGGAGTTGATTGTCATTTATAGCAGCTGGGAAACAATCCACACACCCACAAGAGTGCTTTGGTCTTGAGAAGCTGCAGCCTTTATTCACGACAAACCTACACTGTACAGTTACTGCAAGATTGACAACTTCTGTGCTCACCTTTTCCTTTGTTCTGCTGCATTCACTGTCCCTCTCTGCTGCTCGTTCTCTCACACTCTCCTACAAGCGCTTAAAAATTCAAGTCAAAAAAGTCTTGTTCAGTTTTACACAGCCATCACTGAGGGCATTCTCACCTCAACCATAACAGTTTGTGTACGGCAGCACGGACAGGCACTCATGCACAAAACTGCAGCACATTGTCAGTAAATCATCTAAGATTATTGGCTCAACCGTTCCATCAGTTGAAACAGTCTTATCAAAAACTATGCAATTAAACATTGCCACTCTTGCTAGTTGGCACCAGAATTACAAGTTGGTTAAACTGTTCATCATTTTTTAAAAATTCATGTACAATGATAGTTGCCTCTAAGCTGTTACGCTGCTGCCTCCCTCCCTGCTGCAGCTTCGTCAGAGGCAGCCCCTCTTGCCCAGCGTGAATACCTGGATGGCCTGGATGTTCAGCAAAGTCAGACAGATGACAGCTTGCAAACAGTAAAAATGATAAATAACAAAGATAAGGTAGAATGCAGGCTGTGTCAAAATAAACAGGTATATAACCACTGGAATGGGGCCATTAGTGACCACATTCAGCACAGACGCAGACATTAACCTGCAAGCAGAGCAGGCTGCTGCTGCTGCTGCTGCTAGCATTGCTGACGTTAGCCACTCTGTGTAGCAGGTTGGCAGCTAACGTCAGTTCTGGATGAACAATGTTGTTTACCCCCAGGCACTGTGATCCTTTTTGGTCTGAAAAATTGAATCATGTAGTGAGTTGTTGTCTTATTTCAAAGGTTAATGTGCAGTGTTCATAATGCACAGTGGAAAGTATCACATTTCAGTGGCTTTTATAATACGATTTGATCATTGAAGAATGTGATTAACGGCTTCAAATTGCTTTTAATACATGCAGTATTTTTTGAACAAGGTTTGACGATATAAATTCCTAAACAGCATAATTTTAACTGCTTTTGAGTGTTTTCTTGCTGTTAGACTAGTTGACTAGTCTAAAGTATAATTGTTATTATAATCTGTTAAATTGACAGGGATATTAGCCGCCAGCAGCATCCCAAGTGAATATAGTGGGTTGTGCGATCTTGTGTCTTTTGTGATGTTGTTGTCTCTCTGCGTTTGATGTTCCTGACATTGTTGTATTGAGCTCACCTACAGTGCTGTACTGAAAGCAACTTCTGCTGACATTGGTTGTTTGGTCATTATTAAAGGACTGATTGACACAAAAGGAGGTTTGCTGCTCTTCTAACTAAAGCCATGGAGGATGGCGTTCTTGACATATGTGCACTTCCTTGATTAGACCACAGTGTGGTTTTGTGGGCTGCCATTTTTTGAGTGACTAAACAAGTGTGGTTGCTATTGATGGTTGCTTTACTATTTAAAAATGCCATATCATGTGACACAATCCAGGTACTATCTGTTGTGAAAAACAAAAGAAAAGGTTTCAGTTTAGCGTATTTGTCAAGGGGCAAGACTTAAGAAGTCGTGAGTTATTACAAAACAAACACAACACTTTGTGAAGTCAATTGACTGACAGTCATCCCAATAAACAAAATCATAGACGTCTCAATAAACATATGCATCAGTGACTCCTCAGTCTAGTTCTAATTTTTTATATCAGTGAACTAAAGTGTTTTTTCACACTAGGCTTTAAGTTTAGTTTTAGTTAACTATAATAGCCTTCATCAAGTCGAGCTCTACTATGCAATGGAAATGCTTTTGTACTCTCTTCAGCTTTCTTGTAGTTGCCCATCATCACCACCAGGTGGTACCCTGTTTGCGGGTGTCACCATTTCTACTTCTCAGTTTGCACAACATTTCCAAGGAACATACAAGCACCACAGACACTTATGTAATATTTCCATTTGTCATTGTCTTGCAAAATGTTGTTTCTGTAATAATTTGTTGTTTGTTTTTCAGATCAGGAGGAAAGAACAAAAGCTATAGAGGCATTCAAAGAAGGAAAGAAAGATGTCTTGGTAGCCACAGACGTTGCCTCCAAGGGTCTGGATTTCCCAGCTATACAGCATGTAGTGAATTATGACATGCCTGAGGAGATAGAAAACTATGGTAAGAGGTTATAAATATACATTATATGGCCTGGTGTTCTTAAAATTGGTCATCAGTTCTCCCTAAATATGAAATTGTCTTGTTTCAGTCCATAGAATTGGAAGAACTGGTCGATCAGGCAAGACTGGTATTGCCACTACGTTCATCAATAAAGGCTGTGGTAAGAAAAAATACCAATCAAGTAAATTAATAAAATTTTGCACAAAAGTAGTGATTTTCAGAATATTTTCAATGTAGTATAGGGAATTTAGCTAGCTTCATCCAGTATTGTAGGGACAGTTCACCCTAGAATCAAAAAATACAAATTTTTCCTCTGGCCTTTAGTGCTATTTATCCATCTGGATATTTTTGGTTACTGAGTTTTAGAGATGTCTGCCTTTCTTTAATAGGAGGAACGACATACTTCATAAGAGACTACGTTATTTCTATGTTAGAAACAAACCAGTTCCTACATCAAACCACAACAAGGTCTGTGGTTAATCTGTAGTAACTGCTTCATGATTTCTTACTGTTGAATTTTTCACATGAATTTAGTAGAAACTGAGTGCCATCTAGTTTCATTATCTTTGAGAGAAGGCAGACCTCTCTGTGGCTGATATCTACAAAACTCTGCAACCAACACAAAATAATCTAGATGTATACACAGCAATACAGGCCGCAGAAAAAATATATTTTTTTGATTTTGTGGTGAACTTTCCCTTTCAATGACCATAAGTTAACAGTTGACATATATCTTTCCCGTAGATGAGTCAGTACTGATGGACCTTAAAGCCCTGCTGGTTGAAGCCAAGCAGAAGGTTCCTCCCGTCCTCCAGGTGCTCCAGACAGGAGACGAGACCATGCTGGACATTGGAGGTGAGACATTCGCACCAAGTCTAGCTTGTTTTTTTAATAGGCCTACGTGCTTGTCAGTCTTAAAGTGTGAACCCTCTCTAACATATCTGATTGTTGTTTTCACAGGAGAGAGGGGCTGTACTTTCTGTGGTGGTCTGGGTCATCGTATCACAGACTGTCCAAAGTTGGAGGCCATGCAGACAAAACAGGTCACCAACATCGGGCGCAAAGACTACCTGGCTCATAGTTCAATGGACTTCTAAGAGATTTTCTTTAGAGAGAAGATTCTCCAGCGCTAAACGGAACTTAGAAATTTCTGAGGAAACTGTACACGTGTCGTGTCACTGAACAAAGGAAGTGCGTCCTTTCATAGTCTGTCAGATTAACTATTTGGGGTTTTTGTGTTACCCTTTTGGCTCAACACCTCATACTTCCGTATGTGTAACCTTTGTAATATACATTTTTGATACCCTTAATTGTAAATAAAACTGCTCTATCTGTTGTGATCTTTTGTGCTCTTCCTGGCAAAGTCAGAAGGTGTGGTGCTAGTTTTGTCCGGTGAGGAAGTTACTTAAACAAGCAGAATGATGCAAAGGGAAGTTTGACTGAAAAAAAAGCAACACACACAGTGTGTGTGTCCTTTTTTTTTGCAACAGTGAAGTTACAGATCAAAGATAGCCTAACTTTTAGCCTCATCAGAATCAGACAGAATGAAAGCTGCTGCTGACGTAAAGGAAACAATTACTTTCATGGCTTTGATAATCTAATTTTAACCTCCTGGGTAGTTAGATCTTGACCACAGAGCAACAAGCTGTACTAGAGTGAACAATTTACCGACTAAGCTCTCTAACATGGATGTCATCTACAAGGAGGGGATGCTGTACCTTCAGGGCGTCAAGTTTGGAAAAGTAAGTCTTATAGATATTTTATAAATTCAGCATACCTGTGAAAAAGTGAATGCTGCTGCTCGTTACAGTCTTTTAAAGTCTGTAGGCAACTCGACAGTGCATTGGTCAAGGTTAGTTAAGCAAAGGATCAGTTGGTGAGAAATGTTTTCAGAGATTCAAAGTGTTGTAGATGAGCATAAATGCATGCAAAGATAGATTAATTACTCGTAGAAGCTCAAGTAAACAATAGATATTGGTCCAAGAGTGCACGATCAAAACATCTGAGCATGTAGTAAAAACTAATGCAAATGTTTGGTTCAGTAATACTTCTCAAACAAAGCTGCATTCTTTCAGCATTGTAAGTCAAAACAGAATTTAATATTCATTGAGTCTACGTTCCTCAATATTTGTTATGGCTG
Organism: Lutjanus campechanus; assembly: GCA_027495735.1. Lineage (NCBI taxonomy): Eukaryota > Metazoa > Chordata > Actinopteri > Lutjaniformes > Lutjanidae > Lutjanus > Lutjanus campechanus. The sequence continues at coordinate 23,548 of JAJHUR010090810.1, forward strand.
TCACCACTGCACTCTGGCATAGATTGAACAAGTTTGCAGAGCGTGAGAAACTGCATTATTCAAGAGTGTGAGCTTCTATTTTCAAATGTCCTGAAGACATTCAGTGGGGTTGGGTACTCTGCAAAATAATAAGCAATCCTTAAACTTCCTTGGACTTGAATTGGCCATACACTGCGTGAAACACATGTTTAGGGTTACTGACTTGCTTAAAATTTAATCCTTATTTTCCACACCATTTGAAGTCATAAATAACCTGCCTCTGAAAACAGTGCTGTTGTTCTGGTCATTGTGGAGATGATTCTGTTTGACCACATCTGGAAGAAGCCGCACATGGCAACATAAATATTTCAGCTTCACAAAATGCTGTTCTGCTTATTCCAGTGTAACTCCACTGCAGCTGTAAATTCGGACTGAATGATGACTACAATTGTGAATATCTGGTATCGATTCTTCACATTATCTACTACTAATTAATAACAACAGACACTGGCTCCATATTTATTCATTTGGTTTGACTTAAACTGAGTTCCTGGCTTGTATTTTAAGTGAGATGCTATTCTGATTCACAAAGCTCTTAAAATGCTGGTGCTCGAGGATGTGGAGAGCCACGGTGTGACTAATTGTATTTTGGATCAATATGACTTCATTTGTGAAAATCCCTTTAGTGGGATTTGTTTTGCCTACGGTGTCACAGACTGTAAATTTAGCTGGAAAACAAATGTGGCCTTGAATGGCCTTTCACAGGAACACCTTTTGCAAACTTTAAGCAGTAGCAGTGTAACTGTAATGCACCGAGGACCATATTTACTCAAAACTACAGTATTAAGCAGAGGTGGAAGTAATTAATTACAAATACTCAAGTTACTGTAATTAAGTAGTTTTTGGGTGTACTTGTACTTTTATGAGTTGATTTTTAGGTTTGTATTTTTACTTGTACTTAAGTAATCATTATACCATGTAATCTACTTAGTTACTTTTAAAATCATAGCTGAGTACAGAGTACAATTTTAATCAATAACCAGACCTTTTATCTGCATTTTTGTAGCCAATAAGGTGATTTGATAGCAAACAAGCCAATGAAAACCAGGACATATGGACGAAAAACAAAACAAAACAAAAAAAGGATGTTAATGATTGATCTTTTATTGATTTTAATTTAACCAGTAATCAATAGTCGTGGCAGTAGTGTTTTAACTACTGGTAAAGCAAAACACACAAAGTCCAAGTCTGGAGAGGTGACAGTGACATCATCGGTTAAAAGTAACTAATACTCTGAGTAGTTTTTTTTGACGAATACTTTGTACTTTTACTTAAGTATTTTTCCAACACCAGTACTTTTACTTGTAATTGAGTAATATTTTAGCAATGTAACAGTACTTGTACTTGAGTACAAATTTTCAGTACTCTTTCCACCACTGGTATTAAGTAATCAGATTAATAAACACTGTATATGGCACATTTCAAACAGAGAGATGACCACACTGTGTTTCACAAAAGATGCTATCGTAAAGAGTAAATAAGAAAAAAAAACTGTAGCTGATGAAAATAAGTTAATGATCCTATATGTAAAAGCTTGTAAAAAACATAAATATATTTTATTTTTTACTCTTCATAAGACCGGTGTGTGTACGCTAAGATGCTTTTAGAGACCAGAGGGTGGACTCAATGCAGTATCACTGACGTCATTCATGTCGTCATCTAGAGACAATGAGAGTTTTTTTCCCAGATGTCCTGTGAGAGAAATGTTTTGACCTAAAATTACACCCAGATTCTTAGTCAGAGATGTGGTACTAAAGGTAGAATATGCAGGATTGTTTGTAAACGCACCATTCTGATGTGGTCACTCCTCTCTGGCTAAATGAAAGAGAGAGCTATAGAGTAAATAAAGTGATGGTTATGTTCAGACTACTGGCGACACAGCATCAGTCACTTCCAATTGAAGCTGGCGACATAAAGCCAGAAACTGATGTCCAACATTTATCACTGCGTGTCACGAGTGAGGCGCAACAAATCAAATTTGAGCTGGCCTCTGCTTTTCTCAAAACTCCGAGGACCCAGTACTGTATCAATCAATCATTTATTTATTTATTTAATGTTTATTTGTATAGGGACAATTATGTTTTCATTTCAACGCTTCTGGACCCCATCTCCCCACTCTTCCTGTGCCGTATAAAGATAAACTTATTCTAGCCATTGGCCAGTTTCCAGTTTTATTCAATCTTACCCCTTTTTTCTTACTACAACATCAACAAAAAAAATGCAGCTTGACGATCCATGTACACTGTCTGCACACAAGCACTTACTGACATCAACAAGTGCTAAGCAGCACTTCCCTGGCGACTCGGTGACAGTGTAGCTGGTCACGTTTGGCCATTTTGTAGCTGTGTTGCTGGTAATGTGGACGTACAGTGAGGGAGCAGTGTTACTGAGAAGACAGCAGTGAATCAGAGACATAAAACATAATTCTCTTTTCATTATTTTTCATTCTTAAACGCAAATAAACGCGGCCAAATATGCAGGAAACCAACCTTCACCATGTGTTGCGTCCTCAGTCTTCTCTGCTTGTGTTTGTGTATGTCGTTTAGTCTCTCTCTGCAGCTCTGACAGCCAGAGAGCAGAGCAGAGAGACAGAGACTGCAATATAACCATTTGTTGTTAAGTTTTTCTAAAATCCAGACCTCACAAGAAAAAGGAAAGTACAAAAATGCTGCGTTATTTAGCCTTTAAGACAATAAATAGACAGTACAACAGAATAAATAAGATTTAATCTCTGTTTTATCTGTTAAGTGTACAGGTTTTAACCATCCAATCCCTGATTTTTTTAATTAAACAGTGTCAGCAGGGCCCAGATCATCACGTGAAGCAGAAATGTAGAGCGGAGAGTCATCTGCGTAACAACAGAAACAGATGGCTTACTTGCTAATAATAACATAAGATCTAAACCACTTAACAACTGTGCCAGAGAACCCACTTACTAACAATCACTTTTTTTCCATTTCCTCCTCTGTCATCTTCATCAGAGAACATGGCGGAAAATATGGATGGTGCTTTTCAAACCCAGCTCCACAGGGGTTGGGCGGTTAGAGCTCTACACTGTACTCGACAACAATGCAAATGTTACTGAACAGAAGAAGGTCGGTCGGCAGAAAACACCAGAGAGAAAAGTGGTGCGTCTTAGCGACTGTCTCAGTGTCACCCCTGCTGCAAAGGAGTCCTGCCCTCCTAGGTGCACAGCCTTCTACTTAAACACCACTCAGTGCCACTACACCCTGGCCTCCACAGCAAGCCAGGACTGGGTCAGTGCCCTCTGTCTCCTCGCCTTCCAGGTATCACACATCTCGTCTTTTGACCTCAACTTTCCCCTTTTCATTTTATACCAGTAGTAGTGTTATCATTTGGGAAAGGTGGGGAGATTCTGTACCCACAATCAAAAATAGATAGCACAATGAGGAAGTTCATACAGTATCTGTAACTTCTGTCATGTCACTTCTCTAATTCTTGTGCTTGCACAAGCTATGTCCTTTCTTGCATCTTGGCTCTTTAAAGTCATAAACCAACGATAAGAGGAAAGTGTACACTCCATATAATGTTTGCAATGCCACTGTGTTTACAGAAGGATCCTGAGGAACCAGACAAAGGGGATTTTGAGAGAGGGAACAGCTTGACCATGGAGGACAATGACCTTTACTCATCTTGGAAAACCGGTAATGCTTGTTTATCTGCTGACGACAGCTGATCAGTCAACAAACAACCAAAAATAATTTTCTGTTAGGTGAATGCCAACAAGATAGTTCTTTTGGAAGAGTATCAGGGCCAGGCAAAAGGGAAAAATGAAAGCAGGAGGATGTTTTTCTTTTAATTTTCTTATTCAAGAATAAAGTCAAAATGTCATAAAATAGACTCAAACTTTCGATATTAGTGCCAGGCAAGAAAAAACAAATGACAAAGATTAAGTTTCTTTTTTGAATTTTCAGAATAAAATCAAAATGTTGAGAGAGAAGTCAAAAGGCTGAGAATAAAGCTGTCTGAGAAATGGAATAATAATTCTCTGATCTCAGCTCAGCTTATACACAAGGTGAGACTAAGGTTGGAACCAGGTAATACGAGAGCGTAAACTGAGGGTGGGTTCACACCAACCTTGCTGATCCAATTAAACTGAACTCTGCAGCATCTGTCCCCTTGGTGAGGTTTGTTTGGGTTGGTCTAAGTGCTGAATTTGAACTCTGGTTTGGACCCAAAAAATCACTCACATGCGCACCTTGAAGGGGTGGTCTCGGATCGCTGTCCAGTGAACTCTGGTGTGGTCCATCCTCTTACTGGTTTGTTTCAGGAACCGGACCTTTAGGTGTGAACCCGTCTTAAATGCTGTGTGACAAAGTGATGAACCCACTAGCAATAGTGTTAGACGGCTTACAGAATCCACTTTGCTATGGTTGAACAAAAATTCATTTCTGGATGGAAACCACAGGTCCAAGAAAGGTCTCATGAGAGGAATCATTTTAACCCAAACCATGATCTTTCCCTAACTTTAACCAATTGTTTTCTATCCCTACATGTAAGCAGATCTGAACCATGTGTGTTGTCACGTTATAAAAGATAATTCGTTTGTTAAAGAAGCACAATGAAGAAGCAACATGTACAAATCAGGTCCCTAATCTAGATACCCCATCAATCTCCTGATCATTTTCATAGAGTCCCTAATAAGAAGTCAGACTGGGCAAGAAACATGAACAATTAGAGATTTACATATGTTTTAAACAAACTTGGGAACATGGTACCATTGCAAAGGGACAGTGTAAAAAGTATATTATAAGAAGGGTCAACAAAGGGGAAGGATATTTTATCATTTCTTTTGGCAGAGCAGGGATTATGACAGCAAAGAGTGGTAATTACCGACATTACATGTAAGCTCACTTTTGTTTTTATGTCCAAAAACTGGTTTAGATCATCTGGCCTGTTTTGTTTTGTTTTGTTTTTTTGTCCACAATTTCTCAGATTCTCTGACGAACAGTGCTTCTTGCCCCCTCAAACTACGTTGTAATGATGCTGCAGCACTCTGATACCAGCAGTTAGCCTGTCGAGTACACTGTTGTCAGAACCAATAGAATAAATTAGACCCAAATTGTAAGAAACTGGAATTATTCTCTAATGTGGTTGTAAGAGTAAATTGGTGAATGCATTAAAATAAACAGAAAAGACCAAGAAAAGGCAAGCAGTGAGGTTTAGATGTCATAACATTGTAAATTCAATGCATCAGCACAACCTTGAATATGTGTGAGCAGTAGCTACAGCCACTAATTTATTCAAACATGAACGCCAGAATGTATTAGCGTCAGCAAGCTCTGGCTTAAACAAATTTATTTCTTTTTATTTCCTAATGGATTACACTTCTCCTGAAAAATCCAGGCAGCACAGTCACATGGAGAGATTAGTGGAATGCAAGCGATTTTAAATCAGCATTTTTCTGTATGAATGTATTTGCTGTACACTTATTCCCTTTGCTGATGTATTGCTGCTCAGACCTCATATAGAAAAACTAATACTTTCCTGTGTGGTTACGCTGCACTGACCTCAGTGTGCTGTGATGTTTTAAGAGGCAAATAATCTCCTGTCCTCTTGTGTTTAGATCTGTGCATTCCTCCAAACCAGTACCAAGTGACTGTCCAGAGCACAGAGGCATCCAGGAGGTGCCAGCTGGCTGGAGAGTATCTAGTCTCCCCAGAGAAACATGCTGTGATACTGCTGGACATCAAAACTGGTCACGTCATCTATCACTGGCCTTACACCTTGTTGCGCAAGTTTGGACAGGTTGAGGTAATGTACTTATGAATTCCCTCTAAGCTGGAAAGACAAAGACAAACATTAATTTTGTAACACTTTATTTGAAGGGGTGTGCATAAGTCATTACACTGTCATAACCATGTCATGACACCGATCATGAACATGAAGGAGCTTTTATGAATATTGTAACTGTCATTCTGCCAATTATTTAATTTTTGAAGCAAAGTTGAAATGTCTTTGTTATGACAACTTGACATT
>JAJHUR010090811.1:0-20934 GCA_027495735.1 Lutjanus campechanus
GCAGTTTATTCCTTCGTCTCACACTTGCATCACTGGGCGAGCCTCTTTGGCTTTGAGGTCGACCCCAGAGGCAGCGTAGCCGGTTCCACCCTGTCAGAACACATGACAGACCATCAGCACCGCTACAACACTGTGAGACAAGTTCACATGTGAGGACAAGTACAGTCTGGAGAGGTAGACCTTTTTCACGGCAGCCATACTAAAATAAAAATTAAGGTCCTGCTCCATTTGGAGCAAATAGATAACTTGAATTTCAGAAACTGTTGTTGCCATAAAGGTTACTTTATGGTTACTGTGGTGTGTGCGCAGGACTGTTCTGTCTGCAGAGGTAAAGCATTTTATGGTAAATGCAGCAGCAGTGTAGTCAGACCATGCATGCTGGTCATTAGTTTGTGTGACTAGAATACTTCCCTAGTAACCACCTAACATAGCAACCACTAGCCAATCATAGACTCAGAACTGGCAGCCTCATTTGAGGAGGCAGCTGCAGAGTTTCACATTTTGCTGGAGCAGGAAGCTCCAGACACACCACAGTAACCATAATTTACACATACACATACCCTCTGCAGGGGGATGATGTCTTTGTCGGACAGTTTGTCTCCAGTCACAGGATCAGTCATGTCCTTCTTGATCAACTTTTCCACGCACTCCTGAGTGACCACAGCACCCCTGAACGCAGCACAGATCAGGGTGTCAGTTATCCTAGAGCACACATCTGAAACATCTGAATGTAGGGGAGGCAGACATGTTGTTACTCACGAGGGTCGCAGGACGGCACACGGAACACTGTTGCCCAGGGCGTCTCTGGTTACTGCACACACATACCTCTCCTGAAGACAACATTATACCAACAGTGAAGAGCAAATACACGTGATAAGAGAAACTGAAAGATTAGAAAATGACATCACATGTAGTGCGTGATGAAAGGCTCTGTCACAGACAACGCTGCAGGTGACTGATAGACGCTTCTTTAGTTTTTGGAGCTGCACACTCATCACACGTATACAAGAACTGATGAATTCATGCCAACTAAACAAAAATGATGCAAAAGACATAACCACACATAAAAGATGTAACAAGTGGAAAAAGACACAGAAGACCTATCAAGACAACTCGATGCGAAAGATCATTTTGAAATCATCCTTAAGTGGGTTTCACTGTTAGTGTTGAAGGGAATCAGTTTTAATCCAAAATTATAGCATCGTCATTTAAGTTTTTGTGTTTTCCTGGTATTGGGTTTGAATTGGCCTTGCTTTGTGCCTGGACATTTATTATGACGATCACTCAATTCCATGAACCAATTATTTTAAAAAAAATCTACAACAGCTGTCACATCCAAACGGGTGCAACAAAACCTCTCTTCTCCTGCTTCATGTGCTGCTGAGTCTGAGCCATCTCAACAGGGTGGAAATGAAGCCATTATCAAGGTAATTTATTATCATTATACAACACAGAGGTAGTGTAACAAGAAAAAAATTGCCACACACACCTAATATGTATATAGATAATTAAAACAACAACAGGCAAGACACTAACACCTTTTGTAAAGAGTAACACTTTTGTCTCAGCACTGATAACTCACTGAATTTTTGTGTTAAAGCTCTCAAATTTTGAAACAAAGTGCCCTTACTTATTACAAATAGCAATGTTTCCAACTTTTTTTCACCTTTTTTCACAGGGTATAGTTATTTTTTGTAATGTTCTAGGAGAAAATTTGTTATTGTTAATGTTAAAATAACGTGTATAATCTTATAAAATACATTTAATTGCTTCTCACGTTGAGTAATTCTAGATTAATCTAAAATTTGAAACAGAGCACTGATGGTTATTATCCTACATAAATGGTTATAAACATTCATAATCACTCTGATTTTTGTGAGACACTCAGCTTTGATATCACATGTGCATTTTTACTATTTCAAGCCAAATTTAAAGATGGTGCGTGATGGTGGACGGCAAAGCGTTGACGTAAACTGACCTGGCGAGTGAGCAGGGCCACTCGGTCCAGGCTCGCATCCAGCGGGGTGAAGCAGACTGTGATGAGTTCATTCATCTTGATGGGTCGTCCTGACATGGGACATAACACGGTCTTACTCTGACAGACATGAGGGGAGGAGAGAAAAAAGGGTTAGGGATTTTAAAAAAAAGTGAATTCTGAACCTCAGTTTAGCAGCGAAAAACTGGGACGTCTCTGTGAGGTTTTGATCTTTGGATCCTGGGTCAACCTGCCTTTATAACTGTGTCAACATGAAACAGAGAGATACACAAAATAAATAGAGAGAGAATATCATGACATCAACATAGAAATGAGAGAGTTCTGGAGGGGTCATAGGGCACTATGAGCTCTTTATTTAGGGAAGCTAATACAGGAGAAATATGATCTCTTTTCCTAGTTATTGTCAGAACACAAACGGCAGCATTTTGGACCACCTGGAGAGTTTTTAGAGACTTATCAGGGATAGTAAGGAATTGCAGTAATCCATCTTAGAAACAACAAATGCATGGACTAGTTTTTCTGCATCTGTTTGAGACAGGATGTGCCAGATTTTAGCAATGTTAGGGTGGTGAAAAAAAAAAAGACAGTCCTTAAGGTTTGTCTTGTCTGTGGTAGTCCAAGGACATATTCTGAACAAAGATAAGTCTGAGATGTTTAAGGCTGAGTAGAATTACCTCAGTTATGTCTGAGTTCAACAGTGGAAAATAGCAGGTCATCCAGGTTTTTATGACCAGCCACCAACGACCACATACAAAAAAACAGTTAAGTAACATTTTTAGATACTACAACAGTAATGTGATTACTTTGAGGTGTGGTTTTATACACACCAAGGGGGTAATAGTAACACTGACTTCTTAGATGAAATTTAATATTATAGTCTTGTCCTTATTCTTTTATTGTCATTGTTAATTTAAGTGGATTGTTGTACTTTGATGTGACATGATGTGTTCACACGCCTCCCGCCATGGACGCTGTATGGTTGGCTCCATCTTGTTGAGGTGAGGGCAGTCTGATGGAACATCGGGGACCACGATGGACATATGTCTTGGACTTTATCGTGTTGTTTCTGACATGTCATATAAACTGGTATTTCTTTTTACTAGACAGCCATGATAAATTGCCATTAGATTAATGTATTTTAATCAGCTTGTCCGAAAGGGGTTAAACTTTCTAACAGTTTACCAACCTGCTGCTAGTGAGACATAAGAATGCTCGATGAACTCATTCCCCTTTTGTGAACATGAAAAGTGTAACTGTCTGACCAAGAATCAGCAGCCACTGTCCTGGTCTGACATGACCTGACACGACATGACAGGAGAAGTCACTCACTGGTTTCTTGAGCAGGGTAGGTTTGGCCTCTGGTGTCAAAGAAGGAATCCAGAAACTTGGCAGGCTCTGGCTGGAAGTGGAAGCTGAACCAGAGGACGATTCTGCTGAGCTGCTGTCTGCCCTGACCTTCTCAGTCCCTTTGTTCTGTCCTGAAGAGAAAAACAGTTTTACTTGACACTTTGTACTGTCCTAACATTGCAAATGCATTTACATGTTTGTTTTTTTCAAATCTTAGATTAATCAAAAATTACTCAGGGTGAAAAACAGTTAAATGTATTTGTATAACAAATTTCCACCAACCATCCCAAAAAATAATCATAGCCTACAGGAAAAGGCTAGAAATGAGCATAAAAATGACACCAAAAAAAGTTGCAAACATTGCTATTTGAAATAAGTAAGGGTACTTCGTTTCAAAATTTCAGAGCTTCAACACAAAAATTCAGTGAGTTACACAGTAGGTTGCTGAGACAAAAAGTGTTACAAGCGTCCCTGGTCTCCCCTACTTTACTTTTAATTGAGTCTACTTAATTAATTATTTGTATTTTAATGCTGGGACATTGTAAATTGAGACCACTGGTGAAGTTTCGTTGACAGAGACAATGATAGCTAAAAAGCATCTCCAACTGTGCAAAAAGTAAAAATATGAGTGGTCAATATGACCACCTATGGCTGAAATAGGTAAACATTTTAAGACATTTTCTTTGCCTTTTCTTCAATGTATATAAAAACATTTTAAATGAAAATACAGACACTGAATATACTTCACATATACACTTGAAAACGACCGCCTTGGCTGTTTTAGTGTTAAAGCACTATATACTGAAGACAGGCACGTACCGGATGTGAATGGGTTGATGGGTTTGGACACAATGCTGTTCTCCCTGGTTTTAAACCTCTCCACCCGTTCTCTTTCCTCAGACTTGGACTCCAGTTGACTATTGCTCTTCTGCGCTTGCTTCTGCTTCTCATAAGCCTAAAGAATTGGAAGAGGAAAACACGAGTACTCAAGAGTTTTAATTATTCTATTTTCAACAGAGAAAAAACAAACTAGAAGACAGCACTGAGCAGAGTGCAGATCTCTCACAGAAAGCAGGAGTCGACCAGGAGGTGACAGGCCGTCACTCACAGGGTGGCCGGCTATGTGTTGCCGTCCACTCACGATCAGCTTTCAGTTGTCTCCAACTTTTCTTGAGACCATGAACTTTAAACATCAAAACAGCTGATCCTGCAGCACACCTGTTGTCATTAACCTCTATCTATGTTAACTTTGTCAGACAACATCCTGACTATGAAATTAGAATTTGGTCAGCCAGTTGTCTGCACCACTTCTTGACAGATGTTGGCTGTGATGCAGTTTTGTTGTTTGCCAACTGAAAAGAGGGCGAAGAAGTAGACATTCAGCCATCTTTCTACTGTTCATGTGTTCCACTGTGGATAGAAAACAACCAGGAGAGGTAGGGTCAACATTCATTAGTGCAGGGCTTACCTTCATTTTTTTGGCAATTTCTGTCTTCTGGTGCAGAATGTATTCAAGAATGGCCTGTTTTTCATACAAGTATCCATCTTGACTGTGGAGCAGCAGAAAGCAGCAGACAAACGACACATTCTGTTTATACCAGTCATTCGCAGAGAATGGGTTGTGACCCACAGGTGCAAAAACAAAAAATTAAAATGTTGAAAAATAACATTAATTTCTGTGTAATATTAGTCAAAGCCACAGGGAGCAGTAGTGAGGGCCACACAAACAGCCACATGTGTCTCTGGAACTACAGGTTGCTGAACCCTGCTATATGTGTGTTACATGTTTGTGTGTGTGTGTATGAGTATGTGTGTGTTGGAGAAAGAAACATACGTCACCACAGGGTCCTGACAGGGCTGCAGGGACAGGCAGCAGCAGTCAAAGTCTTTGATGGCATCTTTGCCCAGTCGAATACTCTGTGTTCCGTAACCAGATGCAGCTGAGCAGAACGAGAGCCACACAACACGTTTACATCAAAGTATACAAGGAAATGCTGTCCAAATCTGGTCATACATTATATTTTTTTCTATATATGGGAGGTCAAAGTTTTTGCCTGCAGAATAATTAATAATCAATTTATTGAACAGACAGACTGATTAACTGATTGTGTAATGCCAATTATATGCACCGGGTGGAAATGTTGTTAAAAGATATAGTTGTCTTCAGATATGACTTCATGTTAGATTTAAAGTTGAATCAAGAAAAAACGCTGATCAGATTTTGTGTTCTAAAACCCCATTTTGTTGAATGTGGCAAACAACATGACAAGAACATTTATCTCTCTGTTTCCCTGGAAAAAGTGTGACCACCGGGTTGAGTTGCAACTCTGATTTCAAACTCATGGATTGTTCAGTGGGATTATAACAAATCAATAAATTATGTTATTATGGCAGCTGCCCAAAAGACTGGGTAGAGTTAACAAAATTTAAAAATGTGTGAATTCTCCTATTAGTATTTGGATAGTATTGTAAGGTGCAATGAACACTAATCATTAACATCCTAACTCTAAACATGTGCTGCTGCAGCGTTTTGTTTTTCATTCATATGACCTGGTTTTCATTGGCCTGTTTGTGATCAGATAACCCTATTGGCTACAAAAATACAGACGCAAGGTTTGGATATTAATTCAAATTCTACACAGTGAAATTTTAAAGCTAACATAATGTAATGCATACTTAAGTACAAGTAAAAGTGCACACTTGAAAAGCTACTTTAAAAAGTACAAGCACCCCAAAAAATACATAATTACAATAATCTGAATATTTGAAATTAGTTACTTCCACCACTGGTCAGACCTAGTTACACTAACTTGGCAAGTGAACCTTGTCATCAGAAGAAAAAAAAAAACTCCTACTTGCGGAGCCAGAAACACAATTTTACCAATAAACCTCTTTGCAAATGTATTGATAGTTATTTCTGCTGTTAAAGGAGTGAGTTGTGGGACAGTTAATACTCTTCAGAGTCTCACCTGTATCTTTCTTCTTCTCGTGGTATGTGTACACAGCTCCGGCCGTGCAGTTCTTTCCATGCCGAGTCATTGTACCTCTAATTTGGTTCTATTTAAATCTAAAAGTGTTGGAAGGAGAAATAATGGCGTTTATGTTGCTGTGAGTATTGATGCTAAGTTACAAGCATTAGCTACTAAACACAAACATAGCAAACACAAACATTAGAAATTAGAAAAAGACATTAGAAACAGACAAAATGAGCTGTGGCTAATGCTAGCTATGTAAAGCTGTATAATGTTACCTTGGTGCTCAGAAGGTACGACTATTATCGTGTGAAAAAAAGTGTGTCAAACAAACACCAAAACACAACACTACGGCTTCTTCTCCTGCTTCCGCTACCTCCACCTTCTTCTTCTTATGGAACTTCCGGCAGACTAGACGCAGCGAAAGCGCGCTGCTGCCCTCCACAGGTCACTTGTAGAACTCCATTGGCAATAAGTGAAACTCATGCACAGTTTCGCTTTCTGCTATTATTATATTTATTAAATATCGACGTTTTATGTCTAAAACGAACTTCCTCAGGTATGCTGGCAGCATGTAAATGTAGCCCAAAAACACAAACATTGATACTGCCTCTTTAATTTCATTTGAGATTTTTTTGTATTATTCTAAACAAGATTACAAACAAGTTGATATAGGATGAAGATACAGAAATATATAGGACAAATAAATGAATTATACATTTTGAATATATATGTAAAATATAATATCGACATGATAAAGAAAAGAAATAAATGAATACAATTTTAAAAAACAAAACAAAGTAACATAAAATATAAAATAATGAATAATTAAAAAGATGGGGTAAGGACAGGGGTATAGAAGATACATTTAAATTGAGGTATTAGGGAGAAACCTTTCATGGACTGCTGGAATTGATGAGCATCTGAAACAGCTGAACACATCATCAGCCTGCATGACAATAGAATTGAAAATAAATAAATACATTTTAAATATTCATATAACCTTGTGTACCCCACAAGTCAAAAAATTGAAAGAAGTATCATCATATATCATCTTAAGCATCATCCTACAGTAATTAAATCTATTACAATGGTCACAAGACATGACCATTTAGGTTGAATAAATAGAACACATGTCAATACATGTTATTATCTGGCTTTGTTAAATACTTGATTCTGATTGGTCACTAAAATCATTTTAAAATTAATGTTGTGGGTAAAATTATTGATTTTTTGGGTACATAACCAGGTAACAAGTAGGATAATGGACAGTGAGCAGGTCACTATTGTGAAATAAAGCTATAAAATCATTTTAAAATTAATCTTAAATTTTAGAAAAGTCAAATTTGACACTTTTAGTCAAGGCTAATCAGAAAAGGGAAAACTGATTTATGATATTTAGTAGATGCCCAACTCCAGAATGTGCACAGAAAAGGAACTATGTTCCTTTGTTGTTACAGAGAACAGAATGATAACCAGAACAGAACAAAGTTAATTCAGTTTATTGTCAGAGAGCAGTAAAGAAACCAGAAAACATTTACATTTAAGAAGCTGAAATCAGAGAACTTGGACCTTGTTTATCAAGAAAAACAGACAAATTATTGATTATCAAAATAGATGCAGATTAATTTAATAGTTGATCAATAATGGATTAACCGTTGCAGCTCTAAGTGTTTTGTGTGTGTTGTTAGGTTCAGTAGTTTGTCCAGCTGTTCCTTCCTTTGTTCTGTGCAGTTTATTAATTTATTGATGGATTGATTGATTGAAAGTCAAAAAATGCTGCAATTTCCACCCGCTGAAGCATGTTTTCACTAGAGGCCATGATAATGAATTGGCAGCTATGCTCACACTGTGCATGGTAGTATAACGTTCTTTTTGTAACCCTCCCAATAATCCCAGTTTTTACTAAATATCTGTAATCTGATTACGTCTTTTTAAAATCTTCAACTGTAATGGAACACAGTAACCTGTTTTGCATCCACATTAAGTAATTTTGTTACTCCCCAAACCTGACAGAACGTAATGACTGTAATAGATAATAACATTAAGACAGGTACAGGTGTGTAGAAAGTTACTGACAATCTTTTTTTTGTATCCAGATTATCTAATCCTGCTACATGTAATCTGTTACTTTCCAAGCCTGATTGGTGCATTTCAATGATTTCTGCTTCTGTAAACACAATGTTGAACATCAGAGACTCAAAGTTACAATAAAAGCAGTGAATCAGTCTTTTTTTTTAAAAAACAGCATTCTATTTGTTCAATTTAAACCCAAGTTTAAAGAGTTCAAAACATTATGATCCTCTGTGAGTGATAGTTCTAATGTACATGAATTAAATACTCATACAACCCATGTAAAATTAAAAACCCTGGCTGGCTGGAGGCTGGTGGGAACACTAACATGTCCAACCAACCAGAGTGATGTTTGCGGTGTTTGTGCTCCCCTTACATGTCTTGTTTATTTCAGTGTGTGAACAGCATTTCCTGCCTATGTGACTGTGGATTTCCTGTTAACAGATCCCCACACTTGTCACAAATAAATCTCTCAGTAACCGATGAAATGCTGCTGGTCTGAAAGAAAACTATGAGGGTGACATTTTTCCACTGCTGCGAGGAGAGAGAAACATCATTTATAGCTGAAAGATGGACGTGGAACTTGTTTCTATACTTTATACATCAATAAAGACAGACTGGTTGCAGGGACCTGCTGGAAAAAGCAGCTCTCTTTTGCACTGACTGCATCAGTTCTTCAGTAGTCTAGTGAACAAGGTCGGGAGGGCTACTTTATAAATGTATTCCAATACAGTTACTGATTACCTGCAGTAACCTGATCCATGCATCACGATAATAAAGTAATGTAACTGGATTACTTTTGGATCACCTTGATATAAAATATGATGAAATTGTTTAACCTAATATAGTGTTTTCAGGTTTGCAACTTACAATATCTTCGTCATCAATTAATCGGTTGGTTAGTTTCTCAATCAATCAATTAGAAATGTCAGAAAGTGGTGAAAAATGTTGATCAAAGTCCAAGATGACGTCCTCAAATGTCTTGTTTTGTCCACAACTGAAAGATATTCAGTTTACTGTCAGAGAGGAGTAAAGAAACCAGAAAATATTCACATTTACGAAGCTGAAATCAGAGAATTTTGATTTTTTTTTTTATTTAAAAATTACCCAAAATGGTCAAACTTCTAACTTGAAAAAAGTGACAAAATTATCACCTATGACCGTGACCTATGTCCGTGTGGACTTATTTTTCTTTCCCGTAAAAATCATTTTAATCATCAATTAATCTGTTGATTATTTTCTCAATTAATAAATTACTGATTTGGTCGATAAAACATTAGAAAAAGTTGAAAAATGTTGATCAAAGTCCAAGGTACGTCCTCAAATGTCTTGATTTGTCCACAACTCAAAAATATTCAGTTTACAGTCAGAGAGAAGTAAAGAAACCAGAAAATATTCATATTTTAAAAAGCTGAAATCAGAGAGAATTTGGATGTTTCATGTTCGTTGTAGTTTGTCCAGCTGTTCTTTTCTTTGTTGTGTGTAATTTATTGATTGATTGATTGATATAAAAACAAAAAATGTTGAAATTTCCTCCCAGTGAAGCATTTGTTCACTAGAGGTCATGATAATGAATTGACAGCTGTGTGTGCACTGTGCATGGTAGAATATCATTCTTTATTTTAAAATTGTACTCCTACTAATAATCCCCATTTTTACAAAATGCATGTGCAATCTGATTCTTTCTCATCTGTAACTTTAATGGAATACAGCTACTTTTTTGTATCCAGATTACATAAACCTGTTACATGTAATCCGTTAGTCCCCAAGCCTATTTTTATGCTTGTTAATGTAAATAAAGACTCGACTGATTCCAGGCATCTTTTGGAAAAAAGCAACTTTATTCTGTATGGACTGAATTGGTTCTTCAGTAATCTAGCGGAAATGAATCTAGAAACGTTTAGAAATAATGAACATATTTCTGTAGCATGATTTTCTCTCAGGATGGAGACACGCAGGGCAGAGGAATCACGATAAGAACAATCAGGGAAGAGTCGCATCTTCTTGTTACAGATAAACAGAGTAGGTTATAAACACCCTGTCGACCCGTCAGTTATCATCTCAGTTCATACCAGCAGGTCCAGACCAAACCATATAAGGTCAGATAAATCCAGGTCGTCGGGTTGCTATGGTGACACAGTTAATAAAGTCTGGAGTTAATGATGTGGCGAGAGTGGTAAAGGATGCTATAGCAGATAATAAGCGGGACTAGACCTCCCTCATAAACATCTATCCCCCATAGACACCCCGCCCAGCGGTTATCAGGAGCACTTGTCTTTATCTGCCCTCTTTGAACATGAGCCCGTCACTATCACTCCATCAGCACCCTGCCCTCCAGCTCACCATCATTTCCCATCCTGACGCCCGCTGCACATTCTGTCTGTCAACAACAAAAATCAGCCACTGGCATCAACTAGTAAAGAACATATCAATGATTTCTTTCAACCCATTTGCCCATAACATACATTTATAATCAGAGTTGGTAGGCTTACTTTAAAAATGTATTCTGATACAGTTACTAATTACCTGTTAAATTGATTAGTTGTTTCAAGTCAAGTCAACTTTATTTATATAGCACATTTCATACGACAAGCGTAAACTCAGTGTGCTTTGCTCCATGAAATGTCAGAACATGGTGAAAAATGTTCATCAGTGTTTCCCAAAGTCCAAGACGACGTCCTCAAATGTCTTGTTTTGTCCACAACTCAAAAATATTCAGTGTACTGTCAGAGAGGAGTAAAGAAACCAGAACATATTTACATTTAAGAAACTGAAATCAGAGAAATTTAACTTTTTTAAAATGTAAAAATATGACTCAAAAAGTTCAAAACAGATGCAGATGAATTAATAGTTGATGAACAATAGATTAATCGTTGCAGCTCTAAGTGTTTTATGTTGGTTGTTGGGTTTATTAGTTTGTCCAGCTGTTCCTTCCTTTGTTGTGCGCAATTTATTGTTTGCTTGACTGATCTAAAAACAGAAAAATGTTGAACTTTCCACCCAGTGAAGCATTTTGTCACCAGAGGCCACGACACCACCTCACATCACAGTGTTAGCAGCATTTTCTGCTCCGTTATTATTAGAAACACGTCTGTGTGTGTAGATAGCTCGCACAAAAAAAGCATTTTGTCGTTTAATTTGGAGAACTTGCTCTGTGCAGTGCGGTTCTAACTCTATAACCAGCGTTAAAGGGACAGTTCACCCCCAAATCAATAATTATTAATAATTAATAATTAATAGTAACATTTTTTTTTTTTTGTCTAGATATTCTTGGTGTGTTTGGAGATATCTGCTGTACAGATGTCTGCCTTCTCTACAATATAACTGGACTCGACTCGCGGTGCTGCAAGAGTTGAAAAAGTACATTTGAAAAATTCAAAACCAGCGTCTCTTTCCAAAAATCATGACCTGGTTACTCAAGATAATCCATACCACACCTTGTTGTGAGCAGTTACATATAGGAAACACCACAGGACAGAGGGAAAATATATATTTTGGATTTGGGGTTGAATTGTATTTAGTTTAGGAAACATTTTTCTGAGAGACACCTTCCTCTAAAACAAGTTCTCTTCTCAACTGCAAATTGTATGATACAACTCATATAAATGTAGGGCTCAGTACAGGATAAAAGCATATCAATCACTGATGCCATCAGATGTAAGTAAGACAGATAAATGGTGTACATGGTCTGCAGCAAGTGCTTAATTAAACCAAGATACAACAGCAGCTTCCCGTCAGACAAGGCTGTCAGACAGCATGGTAAAGTGGTGAAAATATTTTAACTTTGACTTTTTTATGGTGCCTAAAATTTGTGTTGTTGCTGACCCTGTCCACAGCAGTACATTGCTTAGCTCCCTACACCAGAACTCCTGCTGCTTCTCCAACCTGAGGGTGTGCTGACGTCCATCTACTGTAGGTAATACACTGACTGTGGAACCACACTTCAAATTATCTGAACTATCCCTTTAACCTGTAAAATTAAGGTACCTGAATACAAAATATCAATGCTTTAGTTTAGGAAAAATCTTGAAGACATTAATCATTAATCACCAAGCTTGGGGAGTAGTGGGATTATGTTGTCTGGGTACAGTTACAGATTTAAAAAAAAAAAGATGTAATCAGATTACAGATACATTTAGTAAAAATGGGGATTATTATCAGGATTACAGTCTTAAAACAAAGAATGATATCCTACCATGCACAGCTGCCAATTCATTATCATGGCCTCTAATGAAAAAATGCTTCACTGGGGGGAAATTTCAGCATTTTTTGTCTTTAGATCAATCAATCAATCAATCCATCAATCAATCAATCAATCAATCAATCAATCAATCAATCAATCAATCAATCAATTAATCAATCAATCAATCAATCAATCAATCAATTGCACACAACAAAGAGTGGAACAGCAGGACAAACTACAAAGATAAAACACATACAGATGCAACAATTAATCTATTATAATTTGACTATGAAATTAATCTACATCTATTCTGATCAATTAATTGTTTTGAGTCACTTTTTAATTTAAAAAAAAAAGCAAAAATTCTCTGATTTCAGCTTCTTAAATGTGAATATTTTCTGGTTTCTTTACTCCTAATCATCACAGGTGACATGACTGTCATTTTTTAGTAAAAAAACAAAAACAAAAAGAAAAAGAAAAAAGGTCCAATTTTTTTATTTCAGCATCTTTCTTTTTTCTTTCAAGACATCTTGAGGACGTCATCTTGGACTTTCACCATTTTCTGACATTTCATGGACCAAACAACTAATCAATTAAATGAGAAAACAATCAACCTTTTAATCGATGATGAAAATAATCTTAAATTGCAGCCCTAAAAACACTTTATTAGGCTAAATTTCACCTAATTTTATAGTGAGGTAATCCAAAAGTAACAGAAAGTAATCCAGTTACATTACTTCAATATTGTGACACTTGGATTCCGTTGCTGACGACATTTTTTAACAGGTAATTAGTATCTGTATCACAACAGATTTTTATAGTAATCCTCCCAACCCTGGTAATGCAATGTGAGTGGTTCTGTCAGTAACACATAAACATGCAGCGCAGATTTGATGATGTAGCACAATAATTTAGAGATGGCTGAAGTAAAGTCAGTTTTCAGTTAGAAAACAGTTAGTATTGACCTTTTCCTGACCTCCAAAACTGTATTTAGAGCCATCAAACATCTGCATCTCTTTATCTCTCCCTCTCTCATTATATCACCCCCCTCACCCCTCCTCCCGCTCGTGGTTTCTGGGTGTTTGTTGTTAGTTTCCTGTCACAGAGGAAGTGCCTCACCCTACCGCCTGGCTCTCTATTGGCCCCAGATGAACAGTGATTTCTGGGGGGTGGGGTGCTGTGGGGGGGGGGTTGAGACAGAGTGACGCGGGCAGCGCAGGAGGATAGAAAGAGGGATCGGAATATGGTCAGGGGGAGACAAGGGCGCAGGATGGTGCAGAGGGCAGAAGGCAGGAGGATCAGTGCGAACAAAAAGGTCCAAACAGAGAAGAGAGTGAGAGCTGGAGAGAGCAGACGCTTCACTGGCAGGGAGGAAATGGCTTTGTGTGGTAAGAGGTAAGCATGCACACAACAACACAATCAGGCAACTAAACTAACTTTAAACTGGAGGGATCTGTTTGTATGTTAAAGAAGGCACCTAATTTAAACTGGATGTTTCATATTTTCACTTTTTCTTTGTCTTTTTACAGACAATGCACACACAAATCACACACACTTATTATATGTGCAGTACTTTAGTTGAATTAAAAATATAACACTGCTGGTACTTGACTTTTCCTAAAAGTGTCTGTATTTTCATCTAAAATGTTTATATATATATATATATTACAAAAAGGGGCAAGAAAAATGTGATCATGTTTACCTATTTCATCTGCAGGCGCTCATATTGACAGACGGAAATTGCTGCTGTTGTATTTGTACTTGTTGCACAGTTGGAGATATCATAGTCTCTGTCAAAAAACTTCACAGTTAGTCTCAATTTCCAATTTCCTAACATTAAAATACAAACAATTAATTAATTAGACTCAATAAAAAGTAAAGTAGGGGAGACCAGGGATGGTTGTAACACTTTTTGTGTAGCAATGCACATATAACAATGTTATATAACAATTGGTTTTAGTTTTGTACTTGTTTCCAGCCTTCTCTGGTAGGCTATGATTATTTTTTTGCAATGGTTCTAGGTGGAAATTTTGTTATCATTCATGTTAAAACATCATGTTTATACATTACAAAATACATTTAAACATTTGTCGCTCTGAGAAATTCTAGATCAATCTAAAATCTGAATCAGATCAGTGATGAATATTATCCCACAGAAAAATACTGCTGTGGATATATGCAATCATCATGGTTTACTCCACATGGTGGCATGCATATTGATAATTATGCAAATAAACATGACAAAACATTTATATAATATATATTGGTGGAGTAAAATATATAATGTATGTGTAATGACCAGTAGAGGGAGCTATTATTGAAACCCACAGGCCAGAGTGCATTAGGCCACAGAAATAATGGTAGAATAAAATCCATTTTAATAACACGTCTCATAAATAATGGTGTCAAATCCCTGGATTTGAAATAGGGTGGAGCCCCAGAAAACTGCTAAAAGTTAATCTCCACAATAGGAGGAGTTCCACAGAGTATTAAAAGACTCCTGAACAGTTTCTCCTCAGTGTCCTGTTGTCTGGACCAGCCCTCAGTTTACTGTTTCTGCCTTCAGTTCTTTTTCAATCAAATGGGGCTCTGCGTGTTTTTCTTGATTTTTAAAAGAGTTTTTAACTTCAAGGAATTCGTGTTTTGGAGGACCTGAGGACTTTGGCCCATCTACAGGCAACAGTACTTTTTTTTTCGTACAAGAAACACACATGATGACTTGTCATTTTGCCTGTTACTGAGTTCTAAATATGCTGAAAGTAACTTGTTGCAAGAATTTTCTGTAATTTAGTGTTATTTATTGTAATGCACTGTCTTTTCTACTTTATCCCAAAGGGGCTGATGTTGTGTTTTTACTAGTTTGAACAAAATTAGATATTTTCAGAACCCGGTGACTGGTTGGATTGGAGATTTTTGCGGTGTAATCTCACACTGATAGAGTGCTGCCATTCCTTGTTGATGCATTCTTGGTCTGGTCACTCCCAATCCTTGTACCAGTGTCTTCATACCACAGCGACGCTGGACAGGTTTGGGGGGGGCTGTGCTAAGGACTGAAGAAAAAGAAGAAGAAGAAGAAGAAGGCGGCACACTTTATTAAGGCCATTTAGACTGTTTTCAACTTCAACTTCGAACTTGATTTTAAATAAAGTAGGGGAGACCAGGGACGGTTGTAACACCTTTTTTCCCCAGCACCTATAACTCACTGAATTTTTGTGTTAAAGCTCTCAAGTTTTGAAACAAAGTATGTTTACTGATTACAAATAGCAATGTTTCTGACTTTTAGTTTTATTTTTGTACTCATGTACAGTCTTTTCTCATAGGCTATGATTATTTTTTGTGATGGTTCTGGTGTAAATTTATTATTAATGTTAAACTAACATGATTATATTCTTATAAAATACATTAATACACAACACATTAACATCAATACACAAAATACACAACTGTTTCTCACTATGAGTAATTCTAGATTAATCTAAAATTTGAACTGCTGTGAATACATGCATCAGTGAGGAGATGCAGACACACACACATGTTGTCCGGTGCACTAAGCAGTTAGGGCTTCGGTGCATGTTTCAAGGGCCTCTCAGCAGTGCCCAGGATGTGAATGGGTACCTCAGTCCACACTCCATGAAGAATGGTCCGTGCCAGACTTGAAGAGGCCGTCCTGTGGTCCAGAGTTACTGCTGGCCCCACTGCTGGTGTCATGTGCTTGATTAACTCCTTTGACTTTTGTTTTTGTGTAGATTTTCATTCTCAACTCATTGCTTTTTAAGTTTTTTTTCCTTTCTTATAACATGTGCACATATCTGAATAAAACAGAAAATCAATGCTGCGTATGATCATTTTTATTTTCTGGTCGGCTGTTTGAGTTTTTGTTGGGTTGCAGTTTTGTTGTGACAAGTGGAAGACATCAACATTAGCAAGAATGGAAGTTGGTAAAACTCCACCTGACCATGTGATCTGATTATGCAAATACTAACTAAGACGCTACTATACAGATATGATGGTGATGGTGGATATCTCTCTCCCTCTCTCTCTCTCTTCACAAATAAGGTGTGAAACATGCAAAAATGAATTTGACCCAGAGAGCATATTTGGGATGCCATCAATACATTATGGCAGCAAAATTGTGTTTGAAAATATGGCTTTACCAGTCTTCTAAAAAAAGAATAGATTTTGGTTGAAAGTGAAAGATGAAAAGACGTCACTGAAAAACAGATGGACTAAACAGGGTCCAAATTTCACCAACTATTTATGGGCTACACTTGGACAAAATTGGACAGACCAAATAAGACCCAAATTTCAACGTCTAATTTTGGGCTTCATTTGGACCAAATTGGACAGACTAAATCTGGCCCAAGTCTATTTTTGAGCTAAATAAAGACTTTGATGGCATGACCAGATTTAGCCCAAAAGACAATGCTGAAATGACGTTGAGTGCTTGGTGGGTGTGGTGCACAAAAAACATCTTATTCTCTCTTACAACCTAAGTTTCAGTTGCCACTAAAACAAGAAAGTCACGTGCAAATGCCAGAAAAATAACATTAGTGTCACAGTTGTCTGTTAAAGGTGGCCCAAAACATGCAGAAACGTTGGAATAAAAGAACAAAAATCCTAACTTCAATAAATTTACTGGAGGTGAAACACAAAACAACAAAGGGCAGCTGAAGAGTTCAGGAAAAAACACAATCAAGACTAATTTAGAAGTCTTTAAAAAAAAAAGGTATACAAAAACTATGATCCAAAAGAATACTGAGAACTAGATGCAGACAAACTGACAGCTGAAGGAGGGAAGACAAACTGAACATTAACGGTTAGTAAGCGGCAGGTGGAAACAATCGGAAATCAAACGGGCGGGAAAACAAGACAAAAACAGGAAGTAAAGACACAGAAACAAGAGGGAAGGCAAGAACTTCAAAACAAAACAGGAAATGACTAACACAAAAACCCAAACCATGATGGTTTTCAGGATCCCCTAATTGATACAGCTGAGTCACAGCTTTAAAAAACAACAATCATATTCACATAATCACGTTTAGCTAACTGTGTGGACGTGCTGGCAAGAGATACAGAAGTATTGTGTACAGTTCATAATAATTCCCGTTGTTTTTTATTTTTATTCCCAGCTTTGTGTTTGATAAGTTTGGTGGTTTGAGGTTCCTGCTTTTGAGTCATTTTATTTTAAGTAAACTATCTGTTAAACTTGCCAACTTCCATAAGCAACATTCTTGTAATAATGCTCAATAATGTTCGTATGAGAAGTCAAAGTCAGTATCCCAGCTCCTGATGTTTCCTAACATCAGCAGACCAGGTTTTCTAACAGTTATGAACGTTATCTTATGTTGAAAAGTATCATATCAATGTTGATATTTATTTTTACTATTTCAAACCAAGGTTTCAGAGGGTTTGCAGGGTTCATGTTATGGATCGTCCAAAGCATTTCAGGACTTGGATTATCTTACAGTCTTACAATTTTATTTAGCAGACGCTTTTATCCAAAGCGACGCACATCTGAGAGCTGATACAACACAAGCAAGGATCTAGTCAGGAGAGAACAACACGAGTAAGTACTGATGGACTATGGACTTGCTTTGACTTTACAAAAAATATAAGAAAACAAGTCCATGGACTGATAAGTTCAGGGAAAAAAAATAGACCATGGTTAATAAGCAGTACCCACTGTACGTATTTGTTATCTGGGAGTGTCTGATAGCAGGAGAGAAAAGACAGCAGAAAAGACAAATAAGCCTAGAAGGACATCTTGTGGAGCCCCTTACAAACTGCATCAGACCTTCAGCAAATCCAGTAGCAGCATATCTGCAGTGTGTGAATGCTATCATGAAATGTTTGCTGATAACAGTTCATTTCACAAGCCCTGTGTGATAAAGAGGACCTTATATGTCAATAACACCCAGGCTGTTCACTCTGTCTTTTGAAGGACGTCATTTTTAGACAACAAGTGCCACCACAAGTGTTTGAGGTCTTTCAGGGGAAAAGGAAGCATGTCTTACAGTAATAGAGATTTCTCATTTCCCTATTTCACCTAAGTTGTGTCTTTTGATTAAGTGAAACTGATGAAACCAAGGAAAGCCCGGCTGTGTTAATATTTTCATTTCAGTTTCATTTGACTGGAACCCAGACCGAAGATAAAACTGGTTTAGCGTTTTATTTTATTTTCATTTATTTTGTGTACTTTAAACTTTCAGGATCTTTAGAAGTTGAGTCAGTATTTCGACTTTTACAAGAGTCTTTATCTTTTTTTTTTGAATTTCTCATTTTCTACAATGATTTTATTTTTTGTATTTTACTTGAAAGTTTTTGTCTTTGTAAAGTTTTATATTTTGCAGTAAAGAATAAAACAAACAAACAAAAACAAAAACACAATCACAAAATTTACAAATAGTTCACATTTGGTTTGTTAATCTTGAACGCACCATATTCATAAAAATTGAGAAAGATTTTGTTTTTGTTTTTTCTTGCCTTCATATGGATTAAAAAAAGAAAAAGGAAATGTTTTTGAAAAACAGAAAGTTGGGTTTAGGTCTATATGTATGTGATACAAGTTTATAATATGAATTTCTCCGCTCACTGCAATGCTACATTGTTTTGGGGATGGGAAAGTAACAGATTACAAGTAATAGGATTGGGAAAGAGTTAAAATTATACAGATGAATATTTTACCAAGATTTTTGTTCCTTTTCAAAGCACTTCCGATATATATTGAATCTATCGTGTTAAAAAAAAATGTGATTCTATTGTAATGAAATTTATTTGGAACGGCAGGAAACCAAGATTAAAAATGAAATTCCTTAAACTGCCAAAACAAACAGGTGGTCTAAATTTACCAAACCTGCAAGCCAACTATCAAGCATCACAAGTACGAAGTGTCAAAGTGTGGATGCTAGAAAGCTCATAAGACGGAGAGAAATTGAATTAAATTGTGGAGATATTCCATTAACAGTTCCACCGTTCTACAAATATAAAAAATCATATGTTGAAAATTTAGATAACAGGTGGGTAGTTGCTATGCTTAGAGTTTGGAGGGAAATTTGTCAAAATCAAAAATTGAAGGAAGATGTAATATATTTAGAAGAAATAGCAACTGATCCAGACTTCTCACCCAATAAAACAGATGGGACTTTTAGAATGTGGGCTTCTAAAGGTTTGTGTAGATTTGGACAAATGTTTGGGGATAAAGGAATGAAATCTTTTGAGTAACTGTCAGCACAATATGATTGACCTAATTCTCATTTATTTAGATTTTTCAAGTGAGAAGCTATCTTTTTGATGTTTTAAAAAAGAGATCATTAGAAGTAAATCCATTGATAAAACACTTAAGATGCGTGAATGTGGGGTTGAAACAAAATTCTTAACTAAGATTGCTAAATTAATTCATGTTGGCTACCACAACAAAGAAATGTATGTCAATGTTAAAAAGAAATGGGAAAATGAACCCTCATGCAGTATATCTACTGCTGATTGGGAACTAATGTGTAAAAAATATACATGAAACAACTCATTCAAACTATTGGAAAGAATACTCATGGAAGGTATTAATTTGTTATTTTAAGACGCCACTAATTCAAAGTAAGTATAAAGAGAACACAACCTGGAGATGTTGGAGAGAATGTGGCAAGCAGACAGCAAACCACAGTCACATATTTTGGTCTTGTAAAGTGATAAGTGGCTTCTGGGAAAAATCCACTGGAGAATTGTTCAATATCTTTGGCATTTCTTTAAATAAAAATCCACTAGTTCTGCTACTTGCAGAGGTGATCAATAAGAAAGATTCTCACTTGTTTTTAATAATAAGGGTAGCAATGATTAAACAAATTACAAGGAACTGGTTCAAAGATAACTTAATCAATGATAAATGGAAGGATCTTGTGGAGGAGATATATGAAATGGAAAAAAATTACCACGAGAGTCAGAAATCAAGCGCGTATTTTTGAAGAAAGATGGGAAAAATGGTTGAGATATATAACAGATGATGTGATGTTTGTTTAGCTGACAGTTGAAGTAATGTGACTGATAGCATAGAAGTGTTCTCTCGTTCTTTATCATTCACATGAATGTGTGTGTGACTATGTGCCTACGTCCTGGTATACACACATTCATGTGTGTGAACATACGATTAGCTAAGTGGGTATCACATGTATTAAAACCTGTGTGCCTATGATATACCTAGTTGTTAAATAATGTATCCTCCAACTTAAATCTATATTTACGGGTTTATTTAACTATATCCTATGAAATAATGCATACTTTTTTTGTTTGTTTGTTTGTTTCTTATCTCTTGATATTGTTGCTGCCGTTTGTTTATTTTTTGTGTACGTATTTATGTATTTTCGTTTTTTTTT